>BJBW01007093.1:44152-113617 GCA_004320125.1 Scolopax mira | reverse complement strand
TTAAGGGCCATTTAGATACAGTGCTAAGGGACATGGTGTAGGGGATGACTTTGTAGAGTAGGGTAGATGGTTGGACTCGATGATCCCAAGAGTCTCTTCCAACCTAGACAATTCTACGATTCTTTGTGCTCTGGGCAGCCCTGCTTTGGCAGAGGGTTGGGACCAGATGATCTCTAGAAGAGATCAACTCCAATAATTCTGTGATTCTGTGACCTTGACCATAACACTTGCAGGCTTTCTGACATCCTGCGCTTTGTTCCCCCCCCTCTACCTATCTTGGGGTGCAACTCGACCTCTTCCCTTACAGGGGCCTGAACCTAAATCAATGCGCGCATTGGGGTCATTTCAAGTAAGTTTGGGGCTGCTGTTTGGTGCTCCCGTCTTGGCTCTGCTGTGTTGAGGCCTATGTGGGGGTCAAGGGGGTGACTTTGGCCCTGGTGCTGCTCTCAATCTGGGTCACCAGCAGTGGTGCTCATCATGCTCACATTGTGGATGCACCTCACCCAACTCACTCTTTGTTTTGCAATAGGGCTGCAAACCATGGCACCTCTTTGCTTTTCAGAGTCTTCCTGACTATATGTCTTTTCATAGCCATAAAGGACAACTCCTGCTTGTGCTTAACCTGTCCTTAATTAGGGTCTATGGGTAGTTTGTTTAATGATTGTGACACTGCTTTAATAATCTTTGTTTATGTCTTTTCAGGATAAAGAGGTGCTCCTGAGTCTTATGTTTCCTGGATATTTCATGGCCTTGAAATATGCTGCATTACAGAAGGCACATAAAGGCGGTTTCAGGTAAGTCAAAATATGGGACTGGGTCTTATTTTGGTGTAAGGTGCTGCAGCTTCACTGAGAGCAACAGATTTATGTTTGGGTTTGCTGTAGACAGCAAGTATTAGGTTGTGTCAACTGAGCGTCTGCAAGAGAGGCTTTTCTTTCTTTCCATGCTGGTTTAAACAAGGTAGTAGTGTCCCTGTGTGTTGTCATCCTCACCCTGAGGTAGCCCAGTATTTCCAGATGGCTGTGGGGCATCATCTCACCTAAACAAATCCTTGGGGATAGGGGGCTTGAGTGAGGGGTCTCTGTAGCACCTCTGGACTTACAGCATTTGCTGTCTTCAGTCCCTTCCTAGCTCTCCTTGGGAGATGCTGATAGCTTCTGCTTTCCTGAGACACTACTGTAAATGTGTGTCACTCACTCTTGTAAGGCCATGGAGCCATAACTTAAGAAGTAGCTGGTTGGTCATGTTTGAGTAGAAGTGATATAGCTAAATATGAATTGGTGAAAGACATACAGCTCCCAGAACTCTGGCTGTAGGTTTGGGGCTAGCGGTGGTAAAAGAGCAGCAGAGCTCCACAGCAGCTGTATGAGAAGGGTATACAGGAGGCCTTCCTATTTTTGGCAGACTAGAGTCACCCATGGTGACTCCCTGGTCCTTCAACATGACCAGTGCGCCCAGGTGGCCAAGAAGGCCAATAGCATCCTGGCTTGTATTAGAAATAACATGGCCAGCAGTAGGACCAGGGAAGCAATCATCCCCCTCTACTTGGCACGAGCGAGGCACCACCTTGAATACTGTGTCCAATTTTGAGCCCCTTGCTACAGGAAAGATGTCCACAGAAGGGAACAACCCTGGTGAAAGGTCTGGAGAACAAGTTTTGTGAGGAGTGGCTGAGGGAGCTGGGGTTGGTCAGCCAGGACAAAGGTAGGCTGAGAGAGGTGTTGGTGGGGGGGTGTGTGTCAATGTCTTCTCTTGAGTAACAAGCCATAGGACGAGAAGAAATGGCCTCAAGTTGTGCCAGGGGATATTTAGTTTAGATATTAGGAAATTTATTATTTTTTTTACACTGAAAGGGTTATTAAGCATCGGAACAGACTGCTCAGGGAAGTGGTGGAGTCACCATCCCTGGAGGTATTTAAAATACATGTAGATGTGGTGGTAAGGGACATGGGTTAGTGGTTGAGGGACTTGGCAGTGTTAGGTTAATGGTTCGACTTGATGATCTTGAAAGTCTTTCCTAACCAAAATCTTTCTAAGATTCTATGACTCAGACATCAGGCCTGGAAACATAACCCTTCTCTAACTCTCCCCTTCCAAGGGGCCCTTTCCTGGAGGTGCAAATCAGAGCTTTAGAAAAATTATTTCAATTATCATGTTGCCCTTGTCTGATACAAGAGGTCAGCCATTGTGGGAAGGGTCTTGTCTGTTGACTCCTGGTCAACACCAGCAGGGGATGTTGCTGGCAAGCTGGATACTTTCTTTGTAGGAAAGGAATCGCACAGAATCACGGAATGATTTGGGGTTGGAAGGGACTTCTGGAGATGATTTAGTCCAACCCGCCTGCCAAAGTAGGTCCACCTAGAGCAGGTTGCATAGGAATGTGTCCAGGCGGGGTTTGAAACAATGATTCATTTCAGTCCTATTTTCTCCAGCCACAGCAAGGCTAAAGAGCAGAAGGCCTTTTCATTGCTCATGGATCCAAGTCTCTTTTTAGCTACTAGCTACTGAAAAGCACAGTGCTTTTTCTTGGGGTCATGCTGTGCTGTGGCTCCTGTGCAGTCTCCAAGGCTGGCTCGCTCGTCCCTGTCTGCTGCTGTGGTGTTTCCACCATCCCCTCCCCTTCCCAGGCATGCAGCCATCTGCATCTGCCTCCCACCCAAATTCCCCAGCCTCCTGATGGGCCTTTGGCCTGGATTTTGGGCAGTGGCTGCTGTCTGGGAGCCCTTGGCTCCGTGATGGGACTAGTGGCTGGCTGGAGCTCAACAGCTCCCGTGGTGTCCACCAGCCTGAACAATCCCTTGCTCTCCCCAAGTCTAACTGTGTATTAACTAACACAGCCTGTGGCCAGGGCACGTGTGCTCCAGGGCCTCCTCTTGGCAGCAGCAAAAGAAACAAGTGTGCAGATTTGCCAGACAACTTCTCTATTGAAGGTTATGTCACGCTTGCTCTGTATGTCAGGGTAAAACCAGAGAGGATTGCAGCATTTTATTATTATTTTTTTTCTATCTTTTATATTTGTCAGTAGGTTTGACTGGGGAAAAAAACCCAAACCTTGATAACAAGAAGCATTCTTTTAAATTTGAGGTTTCTGGTTTTTGTCTTTCAGATCGTGGTACAAGTCAACTTTAACCACCCAGGCAGACGCAGGTTTCAGTTACAGAGACCTTTATTCAGCTCAAATATCGACTGTTAAAGTCACGGGGCAAAGAGAATCAGCCGGGGACTGTGATGCTACTTAAGACATTGGGTATGTTTTCATATGTGTGTATATATTTTCACATTCATATTTGAGTCCTCCATGTGTGTTTTAATTAATGGATATACTGCAGAAAAAGCCCCATCAGTAACATAGAATGTAACATTGACAGTATACACAATATGGGCTGTTCTGAATAGAAGACAACAGTCATATAATTACCGTACAATAAGAAATTACAATGTAAGACTTGACACATTTACATGTAATTTGTTAGATGCAATCATATTACCTGTTCTCTGTAATGTTATGTCATGTCTTGCATTGACACAGTGTACAGAGAGAGCTTAGTATGATGATGTAATTACTATACAGCGCAATACCAATATATTTTATATAGGAATAGTTCACAAATCAGAGTATTATAGGACAGAGCTTATATAGTACATAATATAAACTATTCTGTTTTGTTCAGATGTAGTACCTAAGTTACATATACACTTCATAAAATGCCACTAACAGTATATTGTTATAGACTCTATTTTGTTACATAGCATATGTTGACTATATATTTTATATATAGTATATATTTTATCTATAACATCTGCCCTATAACATAGTATTTTAGTAGATAGATGGTTAATATTATCTCCATACTGGGCTATAAGTTAGACAGTATGTACATACAAGGTGCTATATATTTACTTTATATTCCGGGCTTTAGCTGCATTGTTTACAGAGGGTATAAAAATAGGTTTAATCTAAAATACATTTTCTATAGACTTAACAGTTTACCTAGTTGAATTAGACATATATACAGCAGATAATAATATACATTACACTGTCTAAAATAAATTAACTAGACATCATCTAATACATTGCAAATACAGAATATTTACCACATTGTCTATTATGTAGTGTATGTCATACATAGTACATATACTGCATACTATACATACTATCTCTGTATTATAATAGTCTGTATTATAGTATATACTATTTAAACCCTATGGTGGAGCACTCACCACTTGGCTGGGAGGGGTAGTATCACCTCCTCCTCAGGACCCGGCCTCTCCAAGTTCACTTTTGGGTGCAAAAATAAACATAAACCCCTTCTGGTGCAGAGATGATGTGCCTGTTGGATGCTCCTTGGTGTCTGGGTCTGCAATCTCACAGTGGTCTCAGGATCTTCTTGAGCACATTTACCTGGTGTCACAAGCATCCTGCAAATCTCCTCGAGCACCACTCTCTCCAAAACCTCGTTGAACTCATGGAGACAAGGCTTATTTCATCTCAGAGCAAAGGCAGCTGCTGGGGTGAGGACTCCTGCATGCTCAATGTGCTGGACTCAGGGCTGGCTTCAGGCAATGCAGTTCTTCCCATCTGGAGCAAGGGGAACATTTCATGCTTAGTGGCAAACAGAAACACTCACCCCATTTTCCAACATCAACCAAGCGCAGGGGCATACGCTCTTCCACCCAGGAGAGAGTGATGATCCATTGGTTTAAACCGGAGGGAAATTTCAGCAGCCACCAGATGGAGCAGCCTCCCCAGGTACCTCCTCCACCAGCTGTTTTTTCATCAGGACAGGCTTTTTTTTCTACAAGAATTCATTACGATAAATGTTTTATCATTGAATTCCAAAGGAATTAACAGAGATTTGCCACTTACTTTAAGGGGCTGCTGATAATTCTAATGGAACAAGAAATTAGGTTCTTTTCTACATGTCTCCTGACACTTAATAAATAAATAAATAAATACAACCCCCAAACCAATTAAAATCCCAAAGCACAGTTTTTGCCCTATGAGATAGATCAAGGTCATGCAGACCCCTTTGGAAGCTGCCGTGCAAGAGGAGAGGGGGCAGGGAATCAAAGACAACCCAATTCCTCTGGGAGAATCAATCTGAGAAGACTAAGCAGGAAAAGAGGTAACCTGGCCCCCATTTCTGCAGACTTAAGAGTGACCTCCAATGTTATTCAGCTCAGCAAAACCAGGCACAAACTTACTTGCTTTCCTGAACAAGATCTGGAAGGGGAGGTGTCTGTCAATCTGTCCAGCAGCAGCAAGAGTCTAATTAAGGGTAGTTTATTGCTCATCTCATCCTAGCAGACTCACTCGCTCTTTGCTTAATCCACATCATCTGGGCAAACAAACACCCATCACAGCAAGGGCCTGAGAGACTTCATATACCTGCCCTTCTTCATCCTCCAAAACCTCAGAGCTTTTCTTCTCAACCTTCTGCTGTTCAAAAAGGGTGTGATGGACAGTTACTTGTTCCTAGATGAGAGATTAATTTATTTTTCTCCTTTTAAGCATAAACAGCTGCTGCAGTGCTGACAAAAATGTTCCCTTGCAACAGAAAGAAGCTACAACATGGGGAAAGCAGGCACCTCCTTCTAGGCTGTAAAGCTCTTGAGATAGATATGGTGAAAACAGAGTTCTTGGCAAACTGAACCCAATGAGGTGCTATTGCTGGTATTTCTCTTGCTTGGGTTATCTCCCTGATGCTCCATACGTGACAGTTGGGTCCTCCATCCAGCAAATAGGCAGGTGTTCCCCACTGCCATGAGTTATCTGTGCCTTGTCCTCTCCCATTTGGCTAACAAAGGGTGGAAGACAAGGAAAGGCCCCATTTCAGAGAGGGAATCCACTCATGGGAGAGCTTTAAACATACAGAGCCAGCCCTCTGATTTTGGTTATCAACGGGTAAATCCTTGGCTTTGGATAAGAAGAGTAAGGCAGGGTCAGTACATGTGTTTTCATCCATACCTGTGCCATGGGAATTAAAAAGCCGCCTTCCTGTTCTTTGCAGGATCTTCTGCCCTGTCAGTCTTTAAATAAGCAATGACAGAAAGGGCAGGTAACATCTGGCATTTGTTGCATGTTCTCTATTATACCTCTGCATTGCATATATAGGGGAGTATTCTTTGACAGCCAGTAGATGCCAGGGATTTTAACATCTCTGGTGCAGCGATGGGACCAACTGAACGCCTTTCTCCCCCTGAGCTGCAAAGTCCCCAGTCTTACCTGTTGGTGATGTCATCCCAAAAGATCCCTCCAAGGTATCCATGTCTCACAAGACTCCACCATCAATGAAGAATAAATTTAAACAAGGATCCATCTGTGTGCGTTGGTGATCACAAGTCCAAGCTGAAACACTAACAACTGAAGCAACCCTTGGTTAGGAGGGAATAAACACAAATACCAATCAGCAGGGTTAAGAGGGAATAAACAGGCAGGTGGCATCACCTCATCTTCAGGACAAGCTTTATTAATGTTTTGCTTTAACAAACATTATAGTATGAAGGCATCGGTTCTTTAAGCTTTCCAACACAGGGCACAGACAAAAGGAAAAATAACAGACTCGGAGGCAAATTCAGCATGTAAATGACAGAGTAACAGAAGAGGCCCGTGTTAGCTGCTACAGCTGATGGACCATCTATCAGAAAACATTTTGCAAGCAGCAGTCTACATTTCTCTGCACTGAAGTAAAAACATATTTTCAGATCAAGAAAATTACCTTTTTAAATTATTTTTGTTTTTTTTTAAACATTCCTCTATATCACAAATGTTATGGTAAGGCAAATCCTGGATGAATCCTATGATAAAACCCCCTATTCCCCAAGAAAATAGATCCACATACTCTGTTAAGTTCATCATTTTAAAAGCAAAGCCAGCATGCACTGCATATAGAGAGAGACGTCTTTTTTATTAATTATATTTTTATTCAAGTGCCTAAAGCAGAATGGTGTTAACTCACAGAGAGGCTTTCTCAGTGCTTTATAGAAAGACTGACAATAAGCTGCAGCAAAGGCATGACCCGTTGTTACGGACTATGTCTCACATATACCCTTTGGATGTCTGTATGGAAGGAAAGCCACTTGTCACCGAGGAATGTTGGTGCCTGATGGTAGGGATGAAGGCTCTCAGACACAGGAGAAACAACAGTCCAGCAGAGCCCAATGCTCTGTACGCCAACATCAGCGCCAAAGGGCTGCTATTCCCTTTACGCCACCTACTGCCAACACCTCTGGGGTTTAAACCAAAATCCTTGACATAAATCCCTGTGGGGTGACTCCTGGGCTGACCCTGGTTCTTCTACAAAACCAGCTCCCCACATTCCTGTGGCTCCAGCAAGAGCAGCAGAGACTGCATCGAGGGGCACGGGTCCAGCCTCGACTGCTAATTCAGCTCAAGACCTCACGCTGCCTCACGCTCACTTTATGACCAGTGAAAAACCCCAATTCAAACACAAACCCACCTGAAGAAAGACAAACCCACCTGAAGAAAGACAGGCTGCAAATTGTCTTGTAAGGACTTAACTCCTGCGTTTCCTTGCTTTAGGCCTCCTACCTGGGCTCCAGCTCTGCTGCTGCATCCTCGGGCAAACGGGTCACCGTTTCAAAGACTCACTGAGGTTCAAGGAAAAGTGCAATGACAAAACTGGCAGGGCTTAGAGAGTGCCTCATGTGATGCACGTTTACAGTTAATTCATTTATTTTTTTTCAAACTATCAGTCGGCCTTCACAAGGAGTTTAAGGAATCTTTGTCTCCTCACTGAACTGTCACACCTTGGCAGCCAGGCTCCCGTGGGGCTCTCCCTTTGGCTGCCTCGCTAAAGCTGAGGCTGACAATGGCAAGAGTGACAACCAACACACAGATAACAGCACTCTACAGCTCCATTAACCCTGCCCATTGGCGAGCACAGTGGAAACAAGACAATCTAGATTCTGGGGACTGGATACTCCATTGGCTAAAGCTACAGCAGCTCAGTGGAGCAGTGGTCTTCACCCCAGCTGAAGACCTGGCCACCTCAGGTCTCCTCAACATTTCATAGAATGATAGAATGGTTTGGGTTGGAAGGGACCTTAAAGATCATCGAGTTCCAACACCCCTTTCCCTGGGCAGGGACACCTCCCACCAGACCAGGTTGCTCAAAGTCCTATCCAACTGGCCTTAACACCTCCAGGGATGTGGCAGGCACAGCTCCTCTGGGCAACCTGAGCCAGTGTCTCACCACCCTCACAGGAAAGAATTTCTTCCTAATATCTAATCTAAATCTCCCCTTTTTCAGTTTAAAACTGTTCCCCCTCATCCTATTGCTATACTCCCTAATCAAGAGTCCCTCCCCACCTTCTCCTGTAGCCCCCTTTAAGTCGAGCTCCCCGAGTTCATTCCTGGCCCTGCAGGGCCAGTTCCCTCACTCACGTAGGCAGAGGGAGCCCTTCAATTCTGGTCTTTTCAAAGTGACTGCACAAGTGGGAAATGGAGAGAAGAGACACCTAATGTGTTTATTCCTCTTCCTCCCAAGGCTTTCATCCACTCCTACCCCAGCTATTATGAGAGGCCATTTTAATCAAAACCACACAATACAGAAACTATACCAAAACATATGGGACATGCAGTATGTAGAGGTACACCCTGCAAAACTCCACTGCAAAACTGTAGTCGTCTGGAAACAAGGTGAAGGAACAGAAGGAAAAAAAATAATAAAATCCATATCCCAAATGACACATTCTGTCAAGCATGACCCCAGGGACAGGAAAGAAAAGCAGCAGAGACACCCCAAAGGGAACAAGGAGTCCCTTCAAAGGTGCTCCGAGAAGAACAAAGACTAGAGGAGTGGTATCCAGAAAATGTACGTAGACTGAGCAATATTATGAACCCAATTCATAGGCTTACGTCAGCTCATTTGCTCCTTCCGCAGTTGATCCAGCTCAGAGTTAGGCATCCATCAATCTCCAGGAGAAACAGGTGATGAAGAAGCTCCTCAAGATCTTCTCCGGCGCTAGTGTCTCCTGAGTTATAATGCCACAGGAGCTGGTGCATGGAAATATTCTTCTGATCCCTCCACAAGCAAACATGCTGGAGCCACCTATAGGGAGATAGGGGGCTGCCTTTCCAGGGCCTGTACTCTCCAAGTGACATCTAGGGCTTTTCTTGTTTTCCTTTCTAATCTCGTCTGTCCTGACACCCTTTCAAATTACCCACAGCTCGGGGCAGCCATCATCTGCTGTAGCCAATGGAGGTGTGTTAGAGCCACATCTGCCTCGCTGTTAGACCAGCAACTGACTTCCCACCAAACCTACTCCAGCTGGGATAAACCCTGATCACAGGAGGAGAGAGGTATGTCTTACCTTTTGTACTTTTTTTTTTTTCTTTTTTGCCAGCTAGTGACTAACTGTTTTGGGATTTGTGCATATTTGGAGGAAGAAAAAAAAAAAAAAGAACAACAGAATCGATTACTTTGCCTAAGACTTATTATCAGCATTTTAAAATACAGTTTGTAGCACATCACACTCTGGGCACAGGTTGTGTGCTCTTCCATGGAGTGAGTGTACTGTTTGTTGGTTTCAGTTACAACATGGTTAGGAAAAGTATGTGAAATCCTTTTGTTCCTTTTCTCAAAATTTCAGTGCAGCGTTTTCCGGCAGAACAATTGACATATGGTGAGACATTCTTATCCAAATAACTGTTAATTGCTTTTTTTTTTTGAAAAAATAAAATAAAATAAAAATCATGCATATGCAGTAGAAAACATAATGAGGGTTCACACAAGATAGGGTGTGAATTAGTTGAAGCTGAGAGCTGTACTTCAAGAGGCCTTGAATGCAGAGCCCCCGTCACCCCGTGTCACTCGCAGGGGGGAGGAAAGATCTTCTGCCTACCTGCACCCGAAGGTCATACCCACGGCACTGGTGTTGAGGTGTGGAGAGCTAACTGGAAACGAGCTGGACTGGTCTGGGGTGCGGGCTGTTTGAGTGAGGCCACAGTGTTATTTTGGTGGAGAGGACCCAACGAGAGACACGGCAGAGCATAGGGCTGCCACGGTTTTGCTTTCCCACGCCAGGGAGAAAGGCGAAGGGGCAGAGCCCTGGGGGATCCCAAAACATCCGGGATGATGGAGTTAAGCCCAGAACTCTGCTTCCAGCACCCACGCCAGGGAATCTGGCCAGCGGCCGGGTTTGGACACGGTGACCTGCCGGCGGGCGCTGGCAGGAGGTGCCCATCGACAAGCCCGGAGGCAGGCAACGTGCGGGGCTGTCGCTATCAATATTTCTGAGATTTTGGAGTCTTTCAAATCCCTGTAGCACAAGGAGGGCGGTCGTTTATCAGCGTGCACGGATTATAATCCTTTGTGGCAGTTCATGTTCTCAAAGCAAATCTCCCTTTATATCCTGGGGAACAGTGTTTTTTTTAAAAAATGGGGAGGAGGAGAATAAGCTGGCTCCCACAGGTTGCCTGCAGACAACTGGGAAAGAAGATAAAGGAAGATAAAGATGATAGAAAAGGGGTGGGCCTGGGAGCAGGCTACTGATGATACAATGCAGGAACAAGAGACCCAATATAAAACAGGGACTCACGGTTCAGAAGAAACTGTTGTAATTGCAAGGATAATTGCAAAACATTGTTAGAACTGGGAAGTTATGTTTCTTTTCAACAGGCTTACAGAACGAAATGCAATGAAGAACAAAGAGAAATTAAAGCAAAGAATCATTTCCCCAAAGCGCCCTCCCTCCCAACCCGCGGAGCATCTCTGCGTGCTCTTTTCTGCCAAGAATGATGCCGTAGGATGTCAGTGCCTGCCCGTCGGGTCTCCTCAGGTCTCTCCTCTCCTGCATCCTTCCTTTGCCACAGCGAGACGGAAAAAAAAAAAAAAGGCAAAATTTCAAACGTCTGCACAGAACCCAGGTCTCTCTCTTTTTTTTTTTTTTTTCTTTAGCACAGATGCCTGCGGTTTCTCTTTCTGTCATACACACACCACGTGTATGTGTCACACAGTTTATTTATAACAGCCTCTATTACCTCTATAGCAAATTGGCTGCACTCATTAGGGTTTCTTGGTTTTCCACAGCACCGTGCTACCTAGCTCTGTGTCAAGAGGCCCCAGCTCTGGTGGGTGCTTTGGTGCTAGACCACAGAACTGCTGTTAAAAACAACACATTAAAATGCTAACCATAGTTAGCAAAGGGATCTCCTCAGCTCCGCAAGAGTCTTTGAAGTTTAACAGGCTGATCAATCCTCCCCAGGTACACACTCCTTGCAATTAAAACAGCAGCTACAGCGTCAGGAGCACTTTGATAGAGAGCCACAAAGGATTTAACGACTGCTTCTCATCACGTGCATGCCATTAAAATGCTGGGTGCACCCCTTTACTTCAGAAATGTGCTGGCAGAGCCAGACCTTGCAGTGGAATTGAAGGGATTTATTAATTGTTTGCTAATTTTGATATTATGCCTGTGAACTCTCCCTTAGTAAAGCAAAAATTACTCCAGTCCTGATAGATCATTTCTTCCCTGAAATGCAGCATTGAACACACGTTTCCTACAGGCCACATGAAAGTAGGAATGACCATCAGGTTTTATTTTTTTTTTTAAACTGAGGAAGGCTATGAACCATTCCATGTATTTTTAACGGGGAGGATTTCAATAGCCCCTCTTCCTTTTTTGATTGAAGCTAGGGGAGGGGAAAGGAAGAGCTGTGGAAGCCATATTTTAATAGCAAGGGTGCCTTCTATTTTTGCTTCAGTACTTTTTACCAGGGACCCCGTCAGGCCTATTCCTTACTCCAGCAGAATAGCAGCACACTGTCTCTATACTGACAAGGATAAAGGGCTACGCTCGGTAATAAGACCTTGTATTTTAAATCTCTGCCATACAGCTGCTGCATTTGGTCTTGAGCTGGATGAAATCCCATCACCAGCATAAATAATAGATCTTGCTGTATAAGATACTGGCATCTCACGATAACCCTGCGCCAAAGGAAGCGGGGTACATTAACTCTTAAAAACTACTTTTAAGGGAGAAATGGTAACTACTTCTGTGATTGGGGCCTCGGACTTCTGTCTTTCTACCAAATTATTCATTTTTATCTAGGGGCGAGGCTGCTTATGCCTATGATGAACTCTGCAGCAACAACCACCCTCGCACGCCCCTGCCACACACTCTCATTTATGGTATTAAAGCCACAAAAAGCTCCAAAAGGCAGCAGAGCCCCAGAAGGCAGCTCGCTGACTTCGCCTTGTTTCTCAGTGCCATCGCTACGAGTGACGTCAGGCACCCAAGAGCCAAGGGCAATAAACCCCTCGTGACGTGAGCCTGTTGTTCCCAGAATACAGATCGTACAGAACTGAGCTCAGTTCCAACCGGTATAAACTGCCTGTCATTTTCCTAAGCAATGCCAAAAATTGTTCACTCGGTTACTCTTCTGCTCCTTATCTCGGTGCTGTCTTGCCTTCTGATGATCTAAGACCGTGCACTGTCTAAATCTATTACAGTTGCCGACAGCTACTGTAATATTTACTTGACAAATCAAGTCTACTGGATATTTCTATTTTTTTTTGGCTGTAATACAGGCCATATTAGACAATTTCTTTTCCTTTGTATTTTGTTTTGAGTTTTTTTGTAAGGTCTAAGTTTACCAAATTAAGGTAATTTTTAAAGCAGGTTTGCAAATAGAAACTTAATGGGAAATTAGGGAAAATAGCCATAAAGGTCTTACCTGTTACTTAAGCTTTCCGCTCTGTTTCTGTAGGATCATTTAAACTTCCAACTTGACTAGTCATTTCAGCTGAAAAAAAAAACCAAGACAGTCATCAAATGCTCTTCTTGATACTTGTTAAGTCTATCATAGAATCACAGAATGGTTTAGGTTGGAAGAGACCTTAAAGATCATTGAGTTCCAACACCCCTTTCCCTGGGCAGGGACACCTCCCACCAGAGCAGGTTGCTCCAAGCCCCATCCAGCCTGGCCTTGAACCCCTCCAGGGACGGGGCAGGCACAGCTTCTCTGGGCAACCTGTTCCAGTGTCTCACCACCCTCACACGAGAGAATATTCTTCCTAATATCTAATCTAAATCTCCCCTCTTCCAGTTTGTCAAATAATATAGCCTCTTCTAACCCAAAGGAGACATTTATTGCATTAAAAATTCTACGTGGTAAATCTGCAAAAGGGTCTTTTGGGTCAGCCACCCTTAACCTGTGGTTCCACAGAAGCCCCGATGAGCAGTTCTGCCCAGGAGCTGGCTTCAGCACAGCTAGAAACACAAGCTTCTGGAAAGGAAATAATTTAAATAGAAGGCTTACATTCATTTCAGTGTGACCTTTGTCAAAAATATCATCTAAACTATGGCATACGTGATGGGTCCTATCTAGGCTAAAGATAAAAGGGTTATTTTAGCACGTGCATTTTTAAGATTAGTGTTTAGTGTTTGTTCTGCAATGAATTTGAATGAAGCCATTTATATTAAGACTTTTTTTTCTTTCTTTAACCTTGCTTTATATTGTGGTATCAACGGCAGATTACGAGTCATTTGATGTAGGTGATGGGGAAAAACCCTCAAGCCTAAACACGAGATTTGGAAACCAAGAGAAGATGTGAGTGGGGAGGGGAAAAAAAATGGCAAAAATCAATAACTATGCTAAATCCAGCCAGGCAGCATGATCTCCTTCTGAGTCGATATCATGTCAATACACCTGTTAGGGTCTTGATGAATTATTTGTAAATTATTCATCATCCATATGCAGAACAGATACCGTAATGGCTTCCTGGATGTATGCACTGAATAATAAGAAAAGGATCCGCTCCTGATGAGGTAGCTCTGATGCACACCGCATTTAGCGATGTTGTGTTCTTTACCCACATTTGCATAGCAAAGACAGGATGCTTAATAAAAAACCGCTAAGGGAAGGCTGCTGCACACTGACGACAGCAGCCTTTCTCAACCTCATTATGCCGGGCAGTTTCACTGGCTGGGTTTGCTGAAAATACCATAAGGCTCCACATCTACAGAGATCTTCAGCAAAAATAAAGCTTGATTTGAAACCCGAGGTTAGGCTCTGTCAGCATCTCAGATGAATACACTTCCTTTGCCTGTCTTTTTTTATTTTTTTTCTTTCCCTTTACAAGCAGTTGACCGCCATCTGTCATGCTGATGGCATGTCACATAGAGGAGGGGCAAGCTGCAAACCACCCAGGAATGCTTTAAGGGCAACATGGAAGCATGGGGGACACCTTCTGCCAGCAGGGAAGCGAGAGGAATCACCGAACCCCACGAAATGGCAGCCAGGCAGCCTGCATCAGCAGTGAGAAAAGCATCTCCTGTACACACTGCAGTGGGGAAGGGGCTCTCAAGTGCTAAGGCAGGTCTCATTATTAGCTTTTTCCTACGTGGTTTCCTACGTGGTCTTACGTGTTTAAGCACGTCTCTTAGAGTTCACCCTGGTGGGGACAGGAAGATCTACCTAAATGATAAGCTTCTGCAGACCACTGGGTGAACCCCAACAACAGATGTCCCTACAAGACCACCTACACAATCCTCTATATTTAACCAGAAAATGACACAGGAGGGAAGCACCTACCACAGGAGCAGATGGAAGAGCCACCACCGGGTACGGTGGGGATGTGACTCACAGCCCTTGCTGCCTCCCAGCACGAACCAGTATCAGAACAATGCTGCTAGCCCCGGGCATGCTACATCCCATTGCATCACAAGTCAGAACTGGCCTTCTCCCCACCAAACAACGTTTTTAGAGGTGTTAAACTGCTAACTTTGATTACTGGTATCTGTGCATCCACAATTGCCAGCACCTCAGAGAAGCACGTGAAGTTCAAAGAAGGTGTGCACCTCCTAAATTCAGTTTTGCCCGCTCCCCGTTCTGCAGCTTCACACGGTGCTTTTTACACCAGAAATGGACATTTCTGTGCAAGGGAAATGGTTGTTTCTCCGCATTCTCCCTGTGTGTTTTCCCTTCAATTTTGGCCTGTTGGGGAGGACCCATCTGCACCCTTTCTTTCAATCTGTGAGCTGCTCAACAGCTCTCAAATCATAACCAGGGAAGGATTTCCCCCCAAAAGGAAGCAAGTTCCCTGCAAGAGGAGAAGAAATAACCCAGCAGGCAGCTCACATCTGTCAAAGCACCGCAGCTGCTGCTGACCTGGTGGCCGTGTGTCAGCAGTAAGGCATCCTGACTCTCCCCAGCAAGAAAGCTAAGTGTTAAAGGTCAGTTAGCCAGGAGTCACAGTGTAGTGTCTAAGTCGAGAAGACGGGCAAATGGGAGACCGGAAAACCAAGTTCAGAGTCATCTGTGAGCGGGTGAGGGCATTTCCCCATCCCAGGATATTATGCTGTAGGCCTGGATGGCAGACAAAACCGTCTTAATTTAAATAAGAGCTCAGTCAGACTCTTCAAACGTAAGCTCTTTCTTCAGCTGCTTCCTAAACAACGTTTCCCCCCTGCATCTTCATAACTTGCCTATAGCAAGTTCAGCTATAACTCCAGACTGCCTAGAAAGAAAACCATGTATTTTAAATTCTATCTGCTGACTGTTATGAAACACATGCACCCGTTTACGTGGTAGTTACTTGTTTCTTGGCTATTACATCAATACCATCAAAAGCATGAGGGTGTTGGCTGTTGAGGTCTTGCTTTTATATTGCTTTGGTGCATCACGTGATGATCAGCTTACAAAGTTCAACTAGGACAAATGTAAGGTATTGCACCTGGGGCAACATAATCCAGGAGTGTGGCACAGGCTGGGAGCAGCTCTTTGGAAAGGGATCTAGGGGTCCTGGTGGACAAGCAGCTCAAGGTGAGTGAACAGCATGCTGCTGTGGCAAAGAAAGTCAACAGGATGATGGGTTGTATCAGCAAGGAGATAAAGGAGAGATCACCAGCAGAAATAAAGAAGTCATTGTCCCACTCTGTGGTCAGTTTTTGTCCCTGCTATGCAAAAAAGATGCAGACAAGGATGAAAAGAGTCCAGAGAAGGGACACCAAGATGATCAAAGGACCAGGAAGCCTGTTGTATGACTGAGAGAACTGAATTTGTTCATCTTTGAGAAAAGAAGGCTTAGGGGAGACCTTATCACCACATTTAAAGGGCGGCTACAAAGAAGCTGGAGATTCCCTTTTTACAAGGAGTCACATGGAAAGAGAAGGGGTAATGGGTACAAGTTACTCCTGGGGAGATTCTGATTGGACATAAGAGGAAAATTTTTTCACAATGAGAAAATCAGCCATTGGAATAATCTCCCCAGGGAAGTGGTGGGTTCCCCAACATCGGACAGTTTTAAGGTGCAACTGGACAGCTCATTTAGACTGTACTTTTGCCAACAAAGGTTGGACCAGATGCTCCTCAAGGTCCCTTCCAACCTGCTACTCTATATGATTCTGTATGATCATTCATCAGCTTGCACAAGCTTATAAAGAAAAAAAAAATAGTGTAATTTCAGGTTTGACACTGACTTCATTTTTTTTCTTTTCTCCTATTGTGTCAGCAGGTAAGGATGCAGCTTTCCACTGGCTTGAAATAAAAAAGGTGAATGAGTAACCCCATTATGAAAGGCGTGAAGAGTCTGATCCACCTAATACCAGCTGGAAACTAACACCTACCTCAGTAATCATTACAGCTTTGGTGGCATTAAAAAAAAAAGAAAAGAAAAAGTCAAAATAAGAAGTCGACAGAGGCTGCTGGCAGGGAAACACCGTCTAGGAAACCAATCACCAAAGGTGGGTTTTGTCATCATTAAAAAATACTAATCAGCAAACCTGTCCTGGGTACAAAAAATGTCATATCCAGGGGTCTTCACTGTGGCTGATGGAGATTGCCAGCAGCAACCTGTATCTCTGTATACACAGCCCTACTCAGGCTTATGCACCCACCCTCTGACAGCTTTCCTGATGGAGAATCACGCCCAGCTTTCAAATAATAGTAATTTCTGAAATATATCACTATTACGGCCCTGCCCACTAGATGAACCAATATCGAGATCCACCTAAGCTGTCTAAACTCTCTGCATTTCTAAAGCACTTTTCACTGTGATATGGTACATGAAATTAAAACACAAGAGCTGGGCTGCCAAGGGGTACCCGGTGATATGTGCTTGTGCTTTCAGCTGTGAAGTGATGAGCTCTCCTGGGGCGGAAGAAAGGGGACCAGAGAAAAAATAGGCAATTTACATAAAAATTACTGTCAAAGGGAATCTTTTTTACCTTTTTTTTTTTTAAATCTCGACTAGTACCCAGTACATAGAAAAAATTTAGGGCTTTTTTCTTCCAGCAAAACTTAACCCTTCAGATAAAACAGAGCCTAAAGAGCTTGATCCTTCCATTGTTCTCATTTTTTTTAAACACAAAATATATATTGCACAAGAAAAAACACCAATATGATCCCAGTAGCAACTTAAGTTGTAGAGAATTGAAGACTTCCCAGGACTGCAGAGTAAGTTTCTGCAATCTTAGCAAATACCCTTTTCCTGTCTTTGCAGGACAGTTCACGGAAAGGGAAGTTATTGATGAGTTATATGTAGGAGACCTTACAAGATAAGCAAAATTTGAAACAAACTTGTCATTATTGTCATTTCAGAAGCTGTCAGCTCATCCAGCTCTGCTGCGCTGTGGCACATATTCAAGAGCTACACCACGAGTTTATTTTCTAGCTGTAAATCCCTTAAGATATTATTTTCATAAATTTGGATTTGTTTTTGCTAAGTAGCCCAGGCCATTCCAGGGATCCGAAATTCAAGTATTTTCACGTGACTACAAGTTTTTGCTGGGTTTGTTTGGGGAAAGAGGAAAGAAGGCTGGATTGGCTTTATTCTGCACACTTACTAGTAAGAGCATAATCCAATGTAGAACCCAAGAAAGCCCCTTATGTAGCTCTGTTAAGCTGTAAGAGCCTATCTAGAGGAGAGAGAAAGGGTTTGCCTCACCAAAACCAAAGCACTGGGACCCTTATTCCATACAGTAGTTCTTTACACACAGGAAGAGCCTAGAAAACCTTTTTTTTCCCTTTTGTTTACAAACATTTTTGTCACTGCAGAGCTGGTGCAGCATCCTGGTACTCGGCCCTTGCTGGGAATTTGGCAGACAACATCTGGGTCATTGGGTCATCTGCTCACCGAGGTCAGTAACAAAAGAATTTCATTTCCAAGTCAGGAGAATTTGGGTTGATAATGTCTACAAACATGATCACAACTGCTGTTGGGTCACCAAACGGTGATGGTTTTATCAATGTTTGAGGGAGAGAATGTCTACCTGCTATCAGACTGAGCTACACAGAGACTGAGAAAGAGGAGGAGGAAGAGAAATCAGCTCTGAGCTAGAAGGCGGCCAAAATAAGAGTTCAGAGTGCTTATACAGCCAACACTTGCCCCATGACAGTTGGGCCCTAGCACAAAAATTTTCAAAATATTCTCTTCTGACTCCCATGTGAGACCACACACATCTTGGCCAATTCAATATCCAGATCAAAATTACAGTAAGCCTAAAATATTGTTTATTTAAAGGGCAAGCTGATCAAACATACCGATTGAACACATAAACCCAGTCAATTAGAAAAGCAGTGTGATGGCACCGACGGGTAATTCCAGCAGACTTCCAAACCAGTAAACTCTCAAGAAGACTCAGTTGAAGAGATTCTAAATACAACTCCTATTTCTGGGGGGAAGCATACAAACAAAAACCTCACGAATCCGCTTCAGGACAATAGAAATATTAGAACAACATACCATCCTTATTTGAAACATCTGCTGCTTTACATGCGAGGTCAACTTCCATAGGCTCCACAGAAGTTTCCTCTTTCCCTTGCATTCCTGTAAGAGAAGCCAAAGAAGGAGAAAAATCAATACTTACATTACCCGATTAACGTATAATTCTCAGACTCTGTATGCCTGGTGTTTTTCTTTTTCTTTTGCCATGTTCTTACCTTTATAGACTCTGCTGTTGTATAGTGGCAGCCATTAGAGAAAAAGGTAGAGGATAGAGGGGGAGGAATGTGGTTTGAAAAGAATTGCTTGAATATTTGTAGTGACCTGCACTCTTTTCTAACTGGGATTGTTAAAACCACATCATGGTGTGTGCTTCTGCCTCCCTGCCATTCTTTTCTCAGCATTTTTGAAGAATCTGCATAAAATGCAGTATATGATGGGGACCTAATTGCACTTACAAAGTTTCTCTAGCCAGCAGAATAAAAATAGATACAGTGAAAGTTCAAATATACTGGGTAGTCAGACACAAACTAGAATTTGAACTTAGGAAAATGTATTTTATCGCTGTAACTCAACATTTTTATCTCCTCTGCCTCAGGCTTATCTGGAAGCTTAGATTCAATCTCCTAACAATATTTGAAATGGGGGGAAAAAAGTGGTTCTGCTGTTTCGTACACAGTTCTCCTAATACTCTGCTATTTAGAGTGCCGAGAAGCCAATTTTTAGTTAATTTCTATCACGCTACCTCTCTTCTTTTGTGGCTGCTATAAAGCCTGTTGCACATATCCTGTGGTTGAGCTACAGGATGTCAAGCTATTGGTTGCTAAGCGATCCAGACATTTGGGTGGTTATTACGAGGCAGCAAAGTGTAGCAAGGACTGAGACATCTCAAGAAATGGTTTACTCAAAGCTGAAATCATTTACCTCTTCAGCAACAGAGATTAAATGCTCACAGTCCCACAAATACCCCTTTCTGTGGAAGTCTGGAGTGTTGCTTTTTTTTAAAAGCACTTCAGTGCACTACAGTTATTTTGTCCATAAGCTTTACCTACCACTGAAGTTTTCAGCCAGTTTTCTTTCTAATGATATCTGCAAGACAATACAGTGTCATGGAGATTTCAGTCTCCTCTGTGCTTGCTCAGATGACAATGCTCTTCTCACAGGCAACTCCCAGTGCACTATCTATGGTGCCACCAAGCAGGGAAATGCTAAAAGAAGGACCCAGTAAATACAGAAACCAACAAAAAATAGCAAGCAGAAAGCTCAGTTAGCCATTTTAGTGAGTGGGGGGGAAAGCAAAATGGATGACTATAGTGATGGAGACATTGCCCATCATTTTGATAGCTATTACTTCTACTGCAGAACTCCTCAGTGCTTTGTCATATCATCAGCTCCACCTCTTCCACACTGGGGTAAATCATCTCTCCATACAAACAATCAAAATGCCTGTAAACATCTGTGATGGTGAACTCTGTGTGTCTGTGAATGCCCGAGATGGCCCCTTTGCGGGCGCATCAAATCCCTGATGCTTCTCCAGGGAATTCAGGAGGTCTCTCATGCACCACAAGCCCAAGATTTCCCAGCACTCGTCCATGGCTCTTTTTCACTCACACAAAGGATAAACTCAGGTCAATCCACTGCAGAAGCACACACGTATGCCAGGAGCTTGTCAAGTACAAGGCTGGGAAGGTACGTTCAAAATCCCTGCCTGGCTTCCTCTAGCAAAATCAATTTGAAATTTGCTAATTAATTGAGCAAGGTACACTGATATTTGGGTTGTGCTACACTGCCATGAGCTGGAGGAAGCAGCTCTATAAAAAACAAAAGTTTTGGAACACCAACCCTCCTGCCCCAAGTGCCTCCAGCAGTGGACACAGCCTTCCTCACCGAGATGCTTGGATATCTGACGTAGGGATTCGGGATCCCTGCTAAATACCAATGCACTCCGACCAGACCCTAAGTCCAACTTTGCCTCTTCTAAATCACTGACTATTAACCAAATAAAGCAGATATGATATGAGGGATGATATCTTGGCTCCCAGATTCTCTAACCTACTCTCTCTGCCGTTGTCAGCTCCCAAAGGCACCCGTGTGAGGTTCCCAGGTCCTGTCCCAAGATCTCCCAGAAACGAGCTGGCGCACGCCTGGCTTCACCACCCTGCCAAAGGGTTTCTTGCCTTCCTCCTCTCCTGCAGCTGACAGGCACAAAGGAGTATTGGCACAGCACCAGAGCTTAATTAAAGACAGGACATCTTGGGCATACGTGTGCTTATGAGCACATGCACACGTGTTAATTAGGGCTGCCGTGGCAGAGAGGAAAGCAGAAGGCATCGAGGGCTCTCGATACCAAAAGCTACAGGTTCACCTCTTGGGGTGGGCAGCCTGAGAGCAGCAAATATGCAAAGTTACTTTTTAAGAGGTGTAGGGCTGTAAACATTGTCAGAAGAGCACTAATGTGTGTTCTGCATTTTCACCTTCTTTCCAAGTCAGAACGGCTGATTCCCCATCGTTCTAGGAGGGGATTATGGCCGTATTGAGGGTGGCTTTTTATAGTGTATGTTGATTGTTACATATTGTCAGCAAGAAAATGATATTGGGAAACAATGTTCAGGGACAAACAAGGCAGAAGATATTTTAAACTTTAACAAAGCCAAGCACCACCACAAACCTTGGGAAAAGGCTTGCACATTAAATTGTCCAATTTTTGGGAAGACTTCCAAACTCAGTTAATATAAATCTTCATTTCTTCCCTCGCTATTATTGCGGGTGGGGGGCAGGAGCACTCACTATACTGCTACACAGGTGGAAAGGGTATTATCCAGAAAGCTTCTTCCCTGCTGTGCTCTAAAACCAAGTGCCACATAGAAATGAGCCCATTTCACATAAACAGCAGATCCCAATCAATACCAGAACCGCCTCGACAACCAATTTATTCCAGAGGCTTCCCTTCACCCCCTTGTTGTGATTGCTTCCTGTTAGAGCACAAACAAGCAAGGTATTTCGGGTCTCCGAGCAGGAGCCAAGAGTTACTGAAGGGAGGGAGCCTGGGAGATACCACTTTCAATTTCAATTACCATTTCCAATTGCACTCCTGACAGAGCTCGTTACCGAACCCTTTGCAGGCTGGTTGTGTAACCAGCCTGCCACTAAGTGACAACAGGCTTCTGGCGCCAGCAAGAAAGGCTCCCAGCCTTTTGAAACACAAAAGACAAATAGATACCAGGAAGACAGAAAACTCTGTACTGTTATTTCATCTTTTTTTTTTTTTTTCTCCTTTATAGTCTCAATTTTTCAATAGTTCCATGTAGTTACAGCTAAGTACATTGCTCTTTCTCCAGAGAAACGCAGTTCCAGAGTCACCTACGACTCACAAGATTAACGTGAAGATGTGGTGGTTGTTGGTAGATTAGCATCAATTTTAAAAGTGCCCGAATTTGGAGGTCAGACATCTGTTCTCCACACCTCTGATAAATCCTAATAAGTAAGAAGTGTAACCTCCCTCCTCCCTTTGCACAAGGTTTACGTCTATTGCAAATTATAACAGCGGGCAACTATACTTAGAAGCGGTAATGCAGAGCAATCCATAAACCTCATTTTTACCTGATCATCAGTGAGGCTTTGCTGTGTACTGAAGAGTGCCTTTGTAATCAGGAGAGAGAGGCAGGCTCCTCTCCCAGGTAATTCAAAGCAAAATCCCAACCTGGTCTCCCTAGAATCGATGAACCATTCCTGGAAGGCGTCCGAGGCTGGGTTTCTGCTCTGAGCTGCCCACCTTAAGGGAGTTTATTTCTCTTTAATGACTCTTGAGGGAGCCTGGGAGACCGGGCTCTCTCGCCAGAGCCCAGCCTTTGAGACGAGCCTTGGCAGGGTCCTCGCACCAGGGGTGGGTAAGGGATTGTCAGCTGGATCAGGAATCATCCAGATTCAGGATGCTGAATGAGGAATCTGGATTTCAGCTGTTAGTTTCTAGCTTGTTACAAGGTCCTAGACTAGCTTTAAGACAAACAGATTTCATGCATACATGACTTCCATCAGTGCAATCAGGCAACACCAAGGAAACTTAAACCTTAACAAAATTCACAATTTTAGAGGTCTCGCAACAGGAAACCCTGGCCCTAGGATCATTCTGAGAGTTTGAGGAATAATAGAACAGACCAGGCAACTACTTCTACTTTTACAGGCAAAATGGCAAGGTTATTACTCTTGAAACATGTCTGCCCAGCGATTTTGGGTGTTACCATAAGAATTCCAGTAAAATGCTATTCTGGCCACAGCCAATTTGCAAATTCATTCGTCATAAATTCTTTGTAGAGCAGTTGCTTCTACTCGTGTTACATACTTTGAAAAAAATCACCTCTGTCACTATACAATGTGAAAACTACATTGCAGATGTTCTGAATGATCCAGATTTTCCCAATTAATACCCACTGAATAAAATCTAGTATTTTGAGTTTAGCGGTAAATCTGCTTCCCCTTATTGGAAGACTGAGAGAGACGGAGGCTCGTTAAAAATCAACATTTCTCTGGTTAAAATTTGAAGGCACCATTTTTCATCTGCAGCAACAAAAACGCTCTTCCAACCCAGAGCCACATTGTCTTACCTGTCAAAACCACTTCAATTTTTCGTGCTCTGCAAATAGCCGGCGCTGGTTTTGCCTTCTTCCCAGACATTTCACTGCAGCTCTTCGCTAATGTGACTGTCAAGCCTTCGTGTACTTTTTTTACTGCTGTATTTTAGTAGCATTATTAATGCTGCTTCTCTCAGGAACAGAAGATGTCCATGATAGAAGGGCTCAGTTTGACTCCCGGTTCCACACCGCCAGCTGGGATGACTGACCCCTTTAAGCAGACCAGATTCTGCCATGTAAAAGGTTTATGCCATCTTCCCGTACAGCTCCACGTGCAAAACACCCCACCTGCTGCTCTCAGGGCTCCAAAACAAGCCCAGCCATCGGGGTCTGTCTGAACTTTGTTAAGTTAAAATCACAGAATCATAGAATGGTTAGAGATGGAAGGGACCTTAAAGATCATCGAGTTCCAACCATTGGGACACCTCCCACCAGATCAGCTTGCTCAAAGCTCCATCCAACCTGGACTTAAACGCCTCCAGGGCATGGGGCATCCACGACTTCCCTGGGCAACCTGTTCCAGTGTCTCACCACCCTCACAGGAGAGGATTTCTTTCTGGTGTCTATCGGTGGGCAGTTCTCCCCCTTGCTATCATGACACCCGGGGTGAGGACAACAGCGCTGAGTTTGCAGGAAGGGCACTGCTGCGAAGGTGCCTCTGGCTATTCCATGTGGCTTCATTAACAACAACTGTCTCCATCTGCTAAATCAGGAATATTCTACCTCAATCAACCCCCCCACACCCTCAGCAATTAGTCACCAGAAATAAAAAGAAAACGGAGGGATGCAGATTTCAGGGGAGAACGTGCTGAGAGCAGCTTTGCCCGGCTTTTGAAGACACTGAGCATCACCTCTAAAAGCCACGCGTGGGCTGTCGGGATTCACGTTGCAGGCCCTTCATCCTTAAATGCAGTGTTTACCCTCCCTTTCGGCATTTTGGCTTTGTCTCCCAGAGTAACCCACAGCAATGAAGCTCCTGATGCCCCCAGGGGTGCGTGCGTGGCCTCAGCTCTCTGTGTTTGTGCTGCAGCCGGACCTAAAGGCATCCTGCTTCCAGACACTCTTATTTCCAGCTCGAGCTGAACCACAGGGCTTGTTTTGGTTTTTTTTTTCTAACGCGATTTAAAAGTGTCTAAGATCCGCTTATCCCTATCCCCTTCCAGCCCTTTATTAAACACACCGTTAGTAAATCTCATTATGCCTCCTTTTCCCTAAAGGTGGGAAGGGGAGTGCACACGAGGATTGTCTCTCAGCAATGTGGTCCCTGAGACCGATACAAATTGGGTGGCTCTAAAATCGCTAATGCCCACCAGGAGCTCTTTGTGTCTTTTGTCTCTCTGTAACAACAGGATAAACCTGCACACAGCAGGCTCTGGATGAAGGGAGTATCGTCTTAAGGAAAGCCCTTTTTTTTTTCTTTTTTTTTTTCTTTTTCATTCTGAAAAAGCCTTAGCTGCGTAAGAGGCCATGTTGCTGTTTTCCAGACGCTCTTTCTGTGAAACCTCTCATCAGAGAAGGAGCCTGCAGCGGGGAATTGCTGAAGTGGAGCACCCAGAAGCTTCCATTGCATTCCTCAACCACTGGCTGTTAACACCACTCAAACGCTGCCTGATTGTATTCAAGCTCATAGACCACCTGTCCCAAAGGGCTTCCAAAGCCCTTGCGCTCCATTTCCCTGCCTACAAAGCAGGCAGATAGCACACTTAGCAGTGTTACAAAAAGTAAGAGGTTTCTGAATGAATACAAATGCCATGACTATTTACTTTTCTTTCCCCTTCTGTCATTTTCCCCTGCCACCTTCACCTGTTTATGAAACTCATAAGTGAATCGGTTCAGTTCCTGATCCTAAAAAGCTGTGTAGGCATGAGGCATTACAGCACTGGAGGTCCCTTTTGTGTAATCCACAGGAAGTCTCTGGGTCTCCTAAGGCTCAGCTTTCAGCAGGGGGAACGATGTAGGGCATTTGGACATGGCTTCCTGATGTTGCAGCCATGACAGCACCTGCTGGAATGGCACCTGCACCTCTACTCCCATCACAATGTTTCTTTCTCCGCACGCTCACCACGCTCATCACCACGTACCTTGTCAGCCTCCACCTGTCATCCTACGGCAAATTTAATCCCTCTTTGCACCACTAATCTGGGGTGGTGCAGATTTTGAAGATTTTGAAGAACCAAACCAGGAGACCAATGGCTTTGATAGGCCCTGCTATCCCCTCCATCACGAGCAATTGAATAGCTCATGCTGCTGATGGATTTTCCATCAGAACATTGTATTTCAATCTTGCATTTTCTGTATTTTCTGAGCATTCCAAATGATCTCAAGGCAACTGCAGCAAAGCAATAGGCTATGAAAGCAAAGAGGTCCTGGATCTCCTAAATAGGCCAGATTTGTCAGAACACCACACTATTTTAGAAAACAGAAAGGAACTTTCCATTCCCCACCAAAGGAGCTGCTCCAAAAAGAAGAGAGTGTGCCAGTCCTCAGCCCTGAGCAGCTGCCTGAGAACTAGGTGGGTGCTGGGAGCAAATAAAACCAGTATTTATTAAAGAAACTATAAGGAAAGGGTGGGGAGGGAGAAGGCAAGAACTTGAGAGGAGACAAACAGCAAATTGCCCAAGAACCAGGAGATAGAAAAGTTCCTTTCAGGCAAGTACCTCCATCTTTTACAAAGTCCCCACTCCCTGGCTACAGGACAAGGAGGTGAAGACACACACCATCCGCACGGGACAAAAGGAGGATTTGCCAAGTTCATGATAAGGTACAGGCAGGGCTGCTCACCCTTATGGCTGCAACCACTTATTTCTAGGATCACTGCCTCTGAAAGAGGTTACTGCTGAGTCAAAGGAGTCCTGGAAAATATTCTGTTCAACTCCTTTTCAAGGCGACTATAGTCAGGTATATGAAGAATGACCTTCAAAGTAGCAAGGAACAGCAGCAGAAGGTAAATAAGGAGGGTATAGAGATCTACCTGGAAGGCAATTTACACTGTGGGTGAATAACTTCCCTGTTACTTATCCAGAGACCCCAACCTAAAATTTGCAGCTAAAAATAAAAAGGTTTAGTCACAACAATTCACAACGCACATGAAGTTCAACAAAGTTCTGGTAATGGATGTGAGCTTACAGGTACAGTGTCATTTTCAATAATACAACAGCCAGCACGAAGAATAACAATTTATAAAAACCCCCTAAACATCAAAAAACCAAACCTCAATACAATCTTGAATAACCAGAGGTAGAGGATGAAACAGACCCTGCAGAAAGGTCTTGCTCTTTTCAGAAAGAGTACTTGAATTTCTAAAGGCTCATCACCTCCTGACCGAGCACTGTGTTTTCATTTTTAGAGCCCTGTTAGCTTCCTAAAACCAAGCTAAACATCATATGAAACTCATTTGCTTGAAAAGAAGAGGTAATTGACGGTACTCAATAACAAAAACTTTATAGATGACACTTACCATATCTTTTCCCCTTACTAAGACACATGTTCGATAATTATCATTTTTCAAAACCAGTTAAAGAAAAGCACCTTTTTTTTTAAACTGAGCTCTGCTCTGACTCCTTTAAAGCCAAAATTTTACAGTCAGCTTTAACTATACAGTGATAAACACAAATCTGCTATAAATGACTGATTTTGCTACTGAGCTCCTCACCTGTTCCAGTTCTCAGGGCTGTTGTTTCGCCCTGGATGGTGACTCATTGAAATATAACGTATTTAAATAAAACAGACACAGAGGCACACTTGGGTTTCAGGAGCAGTAAGCAACAAATGGCTGGGAGTTCTTTTGCCTCTGTAAAGAACAGGACAGCTGAGTGGTGGATGGGTTACCCAAGGTGATGCTCCCTCAGCCTCTCCTTGTAAAAGAGATGCTCCAGGGCCCTAATCGTCTTTCTAGCCCTCTGCTGTACCATCTCCTAAGCGTGGATGCCATTTTTAATTTCTACTGATAACTGGATGAATATAAGAGCAAAATTTTACAGAGATGACATGGAGTAAGACGTTTCTCTGGGAAGTAAGAGAACTACATCAGAGCAAGGGATGCTCCAACCTCCCTCTGCCCTACGCCAGCAGGCAATAACCAACATCCTCCTCTGAACAGAGCACGTAGAATTGAGCCACGAGAGGACCACAATCCCCAAATCACAACGCTGCCAGAGGGAATCGCACGCTGCCTATCCCCAAACAGAGACAAGCCTAAAAGAACAACCCAGCCACTACCGCAGGCATTTCAGCTCCCTGGTGGCAATCACGCTCTCCACACATCTCAGTGGCATGTCTTAAAAGTCAGCTTTTACCACTGACATTTTGGGGAGCGAGGGAGGTGTGGAGCCAGATGGCGATAGTGCGGCTGCTGTTTAACACCCGAGACACCCACCCGTCCTCCCGACACTCACCTCCTCCCACGAAGCCAGGAGCATTTCCCAAACACTGAAAAGCACAACGAAAGAGATGTCTCCCGTGGGTTGCTTTTAGAAAAAATTCATCTACCAACCTGGGTGTTATCATCTGCACCTTAGGAGCGCATCGCCACATGATGATTGGCTTGGCCAGTACTTCCTGGCAAGGCTGGATTTAGGTTACCCAATCAGTGAGGTTTATTTGCTATATTGTTTTTCCGAAAATTTTAAGGTAGAAAAATATTGCCCAAACCAGAGCTTCCAGAAAAGCAATTTTGCAGACCAGAAAAAGTGCTGGCAGTCATATGCTTGCTTCTCTTCCTTGCGAGAGCCAGTATGCAGTGTTTTCTGTAATTCTAAATGTTTTTTCTGGCTCACAATGGGAAACAACACTAACATGCATCACAGGGTGTGAGATAAAATGTGCAGCACTATTGTTGCCTTTGATTTGTCTTCCTTTTATATCAGCTCTCAGTAAGAATTACACAAAGACAGAGCTAAGATTTTTCTTCTATACTTTTTCACATTTCATCCTTTGCTTGGTTCATAAATTCTAGGGTCTAACTAGGATGTTACATCAGAGACAGGAATTTACATTTAGATAACATAACGCAAAGAATACTAACAACCATAATCCTCTCTTTCCCCCCGAACAGCTCCAGAGTTCTTCCCAACTGACCTCAGCTTTGTAAAACATGGATCTGCCTTATTTGCTTTAAGCTGAACGTTTCTTTCTTTCTCCTGTAACCTAATGTCTTTGGTTGTTTTTTTTTTTTCTTTGCCTGTCCCCTTTTTTTCTTGATTTTCGTGAGTCTCACCCCCTGTGTTGCCCCTGACCCTAGCTGTGGAGATGGCTCCAGTTTGCAATCTGGGGAAAAGACCCTGAGCATGGTGGGGGTGTGTGATAACTCCGAGAGGAAGGCCGCTCTGTTTCTTGGGAGTTACCTAAAAATATAGGTAGCTGATGCCCCCAAGAACAGGGGGGATTGTAGGACCTTTCTGATTGCAGGACACTTAAGAGAAACAGCTTTACTTCTTCAGGACCCTACACAAAGACTCACTAGTCTGAATTTATCATATTCACCTACCTCAGTCTGGGTGGAAAGGGGCAAGTACCAGGGGATTTTTTGACTCCCAAACAGCTTTATTCCTAACACCACTTCCCCTTGTATGAGCTCATACCCACTGTTTGAAGAGGTCCATCCTGCTGTTACCGGTCACTCTGGCAGGAGAGTGAGCAGGAGAAGAAGGGGTCAGAAATTTGCTCTAGATTTCACACAGATCAGAGGCTTATTTGAACCAAAAGAAGGTAAATACAAACAGCAAGCTGGACCAAGGCTGGCTTATGACCAGACCATTACTGCTACACGGGGTAAAAATTGGAGGAACTCATTTGGAAAGCTTAAGTACATTATTTCCTCAACCATCTTGCCTACACTCCAAATTATTGAAGGTTCCTCAAAGTCCTTTTACCTCTCAAAGCACCAAATAGAGAATGAAGGCCAAACCTAGAAACACACAGTCTGAAGAAAAGTCTTTAAAGAAAAAAAAAAAAAGGGCGGTGGCGGGAGGGGCGCAACTTTCCATTTTGTCTCAATATGGTTTTTTATCAGAGAATGTGGTTTCAAAAAGACCAGGATTTTTCACTTTAGCACTGAAGACCGTATCCCCTCCCTCCATCAAACGCTCCTTTAACACAGAGGTTGTTCCAGATGCCAGCAGACATAGGTCAGTTATTTTCAAAAATAGGTGACTTAACATTAGGGGCAATTTTAAATGGAGTATAGATCCTGATTTTCAAAAGCTCCAGCTCCAGCTGATTTCAAACGGCCTCCCTTCCTAAGGCGTTTGGGATGTGCTCAGCATTTTTGAAAATCAGGCCACCTATTTGGGATCCTAAACACGGACTAAAAATTCAACGCCAATTCTCACCGCTCTGGGGATGACGCCACCTCTCTCACCCGTGCTTAGAAAGCTCAGTGACATTCTAAGTAACAACATGGCTTTTGCCTTCTTTTTCCCACAACAGAATTTACAGAACTGCTAAAAAACCCTGTGTCTGTCATGAAAACTGTCAGACTCTTGAGTCTAACAAGATAACTGTAATTTTCCTCGAAGCTATTGAGCGAGTCTATAACATCTCCCCAAATCCTCTTAATAATTGATAGCTAAGAAGGGTTCCTTACAAGGAGGTGTCCAGAAGGTCAGCCAGAACACAGTGCCCGGTGCTGTGGGGTACCCAGAAGTGCCACATGCCATGTAAAAGCACTGGAACCCAGGCTGGCACGCTGCAGTACTTGGCCCTTCTGTAATGCCATCTCCCTGCTACGTGGGACGGTGCCAGGAAACGTATAGGCTTATACTTGGGATCTTAGCACCAAAGTCAAGGCCTCTCCCAATTAACCCAGAAGAAAGTAATTGTATTAGCAGTTGACAGCAGCAGGCTTTTGTTCTGCTAAAGGAGGATGACATGCACACATTAAAAGCATTTCCTCAAGCTAAACTCCTTCAGATTGCTGGATCTGGACCACATTTTATGATTTATTCATAATGAAGAGCTTCTTAGCTCATGAACTTGCAGATGCCCAAGGCCTTTTTGTAATACAGCTTTCAACTATTCCGGGCTTTAAAAAAAATATATATAAAAAGAAACTGATACAGTGGTTCCACCCTTGGGTCAGCCAGCAGCAACACCTCCCTCTTTCCCCTTGAGCACCCTCAGCCGGAGACTACACAGAGCTCTTTCCAGTGCATAGCACAAGGGTCAGAATTAGAGGCTACAGATGTGCACCATGGTCCATGTCTGCCAGAATTTGCACGCCAGTGCAAGGATTTCCACTGCCCACAGTCTCCACAAATGCCTCGGCATCTGTTACTTTCATGGGAACTACTGAAGCTTTCAAAAGAATGCAAAGATTGCTTAATCCCCTGGTGCAAGTGACTTCAGCCTTGACAGACGTTTTCCCAGAGTCACAGATAAAACTGAAGGATTCAGCCATAAAGGATTAGGAGTGGTGTCATCTACAATTAAGTCACTGGCCTTGAACCATGTTTATGTTCAGCCCTGTCAATAGCAAATTTCACAATCTTAAAAGCAAGGTTTATTGAGTTTCTTTAAATATACATGTATTTGATTTCCTGAGTAGGTTTAAAGGTCTAGGCAATTCACATTATATTGTTTTATAGTTTCCATTTTTTACTACACTTCAGTGCACTAAAAAGCATCAATCTGACAGTCTAAAGAAACTCAAACAACTTCTTTTCAGAACTCTGCATAGGATGTTTCTTAGGTATGTGAGGAAAGCAAGGAAATAAAATAAACAACTTGCATGGCTCTTTTCACGTAGAATCTATTTTAAATACTGCAGAGCCTAAGAGGGGAGGGCCTGTTACATAGGATACACGTTTCTTTGCCTAGAGAGTTTATAGTTCACAGCAAATGTAGATAAATATCTTGCCTACTTAGCTACCCTGTTACTCTGATATAAGCACCTAGTGGAGTTCTCTACATGAGATGTGCTCTAAGTTTAAAGTCTGTGTCCTTTGTTATCAGGTGTAGAGGTCATTTTGGGGGGGGCAGGGAGAAATAAACCTTGTGTCTTAATGGGTTGTTTCAGTTCACACCCAATATCTTTGACACTGCCGAGCCCTGACCGAAAAATTTTAACGAGGCTCTCAAGCACAGAGTACTACTGAGCCTCAGCATGATAAATCTTGCTGAAATTTGGGAGTATTGTGCAGAGCAAACTTGGATTTCAGCACTGTGCAGCACGAGTTCACGAGGAACTGGCACAAGGGAGCATTTACACAACTGCCAGGGGATTTAGGTTTGTTTTAGGAACACCACCTTGCAAAAATGCAACAGCTGAATAACACAAAGCCTCACCTGAGTCTCAAATGTAGCTCACGCGTGGGGAGGGAAGAGGAGAGGGAAAGTCTCCATGTTGTGCCATGTCGTGTGGCACCTCGCGGAGGTTTTGGCTGTTTTGCTTCCCACCCTCAAAGTTTGGGAAAGCGTCTGTCTCAGGCTGGAGACTGGCCAGGCAGCCCCAACACCGCACCAAAGCCACCGCATCCCACTGGCAGCGGGTGGTCCTACTGCACAGGGAACTCACTGGAAAGGCACATGTGGAGCTGATCAAAATATTTCTAACAAAACCTTTTTCCTGAATCAAATTACCTTTTTTTTTTTTTTTTTCTCCTCCCCTCCTTTAAAAGAACAGATATTTTAATGGGAAGTGTCATGTTTTCAGGGAGTTGTACAAATGTAGCCTGAGAAGCCCAAGATTTCCAGAGAAATGTTGCTGGCTCCTGCCAAACCTATGAACCGAAACTATCAGATTTCTGGGTTTTTTTTTCTTTTTTTTTTTTTTTTCAGTAAAAAAAAATATCCAAAATGTAAAAGGAAATTAGTATTTTTTGATTCTGTAAAAAACTTTCATGGAGGTAGGAACAAGAGGGAAGTGCTTCTGACTATCTAGCAGGAAGCACGGATGAGTGTGTGTATTGGGCATTCCTGCAACAAGTGTTTCTAGCAAGGCTAAGGGAGCTAATGCTCCAACCAGCAGAGGCTGGAGGAAGCCTGCTGGTCACGGGTGAGATGATAGGCATGCAAAGTCATGGAATTCAGGCTGTGCACTCCTTGGGTAGAGACAACCATGTACAGCACCTTGCATATCATCACGTCGAGTTTAGGGGCTGCGTTGCATGGCTATGTGGCAGTAATGATTAATGATGCCAGTAACAATACTAATGGTTAAAAAGATCCTACTTACCCTTCTGCATGTTCCCTGCCAGCAAAATTCTTCACTTAAGTTTCATTTCCTTGATACAGTAGTAATTCATAACCCAAGAGACAAATTATCTCACCAATTATCACACAATAATGAAAATAGACCCAAATTAAAGCTCTCTTAAGTTCAGTTTACCAACTCTTCACTCTCATGGCACGTTTGCTATAGCAAGTTTAAGAGTTCAAATTCATCTTAGTTCTTCCTCTTCTCAGGTTTACTAAATCTGAATCAATGCAGCTCCTTCCGCTGCTCAAACACAAAAGAACTCTGCAAATAGCTGAAAGAAATGGTAAGACCTCCAGGTGGCACAGATCACGTCCTGTACACAGAATTAATATCCCCAGAGTGAGCCCATGTAGCAGCGTTTTGTGACATTCATCATTAAAGCCCAGTCCTTGGAGTGCCACCATTGTGGCCACGCGCAGCCGGCTCTGCGCCGATAGAACGGAGCTTATAACCAAAGTCCACCCCTCTCGAGGGTAGCACAAGAGTGATTTGAATATCAGGCCTCAGGAAAGGTGGTTTTCTATCCCTAGCTGGTTTGATTTCAAACGGTCTTTCAAGGGGCTGCGAGTAGGCCAAGCAGTTTAAGCGTGTGATGGTTTATAGCAACAAAACTGTGAACTTTCCGGAAACTAGAAAGCGGAGAAATGTGGAAAAAGAGTTTCCTTCTTGCCAAAAGAAAATTCCTGGTCATATATAGTGTTGGATGAAAGATGAAGTATTTTGTAGAAACACAGAACTTAAACAAACTTTGTCAAGTCTATGATTCTATGAAGGCTTTGGGGGCCGCTGGGTGGCAGTCTCTCTGGTGTCCTTGGCCACCCTGGCTGAGCACAGCCAAGGCTGGACCAGCCTCTTGCCCCCTCCTCCATCTTCCCTACGGACCTATCACCCCAGCTCTGATTTACTCCCCGTGTTGGGGGGACACAGCCCCAGCAGCAGAGCTGCTCAGCGAGGAACTGGGGAGCCCCTGCTGCTCTGGGCAATGGCTCCTCAGCAGCTCCCTGCGGCAAGAGGACGAGGGAGACAGGAGCTGTGAAGGGTGCCTGGCAATTTGTCCCTGCTCCAATTGGTCTCAAAGGCTTAGAGCTCACCTTTCCAAAGCCTGCAGTGGGCTTGACTGCTTCAAGCTATTATGGGATGGAACAGGGATACACCAAAGCACGGAGCAGCTTCAAGTGGTGCCATTCTGTTCTGCACACGCATCCTTTGGGTCCCGGGCTTCTGCCTCCCAGTCAATTAAGAGAAGGTGCAAAATACCAGAGAAATGGCATTTCCTAGCAATTGTGATAACCAAAGCATATAACCAGCTACTTTAAAAACAGACTTTGAAATGCCACTGGCTTGCTTCGTTCTGAGCACATTCCCGGGGAGAATGTCAGGTCGCATAACTCATTTGTTATCTTTACACAGAGGAGCTCCGCTAAGCACCAGCCATCATAAAAATACTAACATTCCTTTTTGTGGAAAACAAATAGAAGAGAAAAACGCAGCATCTTGCTTCAAAAAAAGCCGGTTAGCACTTCAAAGATTACCACATGGTCTGTAAATAGCAGTGTCAATACACCAGGGAGCTGCACTCCTCTTTGTTTAACGACAGCCTGAGTTACTCAAATAGAGGTAGCGACGTTACAGGCCTTTGCTGTGACACAAAACTACATCCTGCATTCATTTAGACACACTCTTCGCATTTTATTTCCCTCGATGGCTTAAAAAATACCAAGAATTTCAATAGCATAAGAACAGCATTTCAATCTAGCCTTATATAAAGCACAGCTCTCCTCTGGGCGCTGCGTGCCCATCAACACTTACTTTATATCTACTTTATATATATATGAAGGGGTATGTCAGGGAGAAAACTGCAGTAATTGAGGTCACATCCTCCATGTTGGTGAAGAAACCCCCTCCCACGTTCGTCCATCATCCATGGACTGTTTCATCTATTTACAGCTAGTCATCTTAATTATATCTAAATATTTATCTCCAGAGTGGCTAAATTAGCAGGTATTTAATTCCAGTGATACAAACACCCGATGGCTGGGTGCTCTCATTTGCCTGAAAACGCAAAACACAAGACACTGAATTCAATTACGTGGCAAATGTCCACAGGTACCTCTGAGGTATCCGACATCCCACACAAAATCTGTGCTTCACATGCTTAAACAGCTCTCTCATGCTTTACTGGGAAGGAAGGAAGAAGGAAAGGACTTGTGCTTTGCTGTTTTTTTTTTTTTTTAAATTAATTTGCAGTCATATAGCTAAAGCTCAGAGATTAATAATAAAAGTGCGTATGTGACAATGCAGAAGCAAATATTGTTCAATGTCAAATACAAAGCAAGATGTAAATTTATTTTTCTGTTAATTAACCAAGCTTTCATCTCAACTGCTCTGATGTGTAACTAAAGCTCACAAGCTAGTTTCAAACAAACAAAAACCCCCACCACTCTAAACCAAAATACCCCAAGCCAACAGTCTCCTAGCACTGGTTAGCTAATTATGTTCGCCATTTTTTATTTTGGGGAACCAAACCAGATTAAAACAGGTTGAAAGCAGCAGTACTGTGGCCTAAGGGCAAAAGCCTCCCCTGAATACCACCAGCTACCAGATACTGCCAAATGCTGCATCCCTGAATATTCTGAGATAAGAACGGGAAGGAAAGATGGACAGAAGGATGGATGGGAGGACAGACCCAAGGAAAGGAGAGAAGAATGAAGAAACTACTGGTCCTCAACACTAAATAACATTACATTCCCTAGGCAGTTATGCCTAGCCTCTAAGGATTTGCTTTCCAAGCTCTTTATTGAAATTGTTGAGGTCCTTAAGTGATCTCCAAGGGGGTGAATCGGGGAGGGGGGGGGAGTGAGGGCCATGAAAAACCTTAAGCTAATTAAGCATGGCTGAGACGTGTTTGATGAGATGGGAAAAACACAATGCTTTTGAAAGGGTGAAAAATCTCTGACCATCTGGTAGTGGCATTGCAGAGAGAGAAAAGGAGGACAAAGGGGCAGCTCTTGCAACGAGGAGGTACAGGACTTCTTCAATTACTGGGTCCCAGAGACCTTTACTGCTCCTGATGCCTGCCAAAGCCCCAAAACGAGCTTGGGATGCTCAGCAAAAACAACAGCTCGTAGCAAAAAAAAAAAAAAAACCACCTGTAAGAAAGCAAATCAGAGCAGATTTCCCCAAGATATGTCTGCTAATTGGAAATGATAGGTACTAGATGGGTGGTGGGGGGGAGACCTCCAGATTACACTTTTCCCAGCAACCTCTCTCCTCCCCTTGCTGTTCTCCAAGGCCCTGCAGATGGTGCTCTCTTGAAATTAATACCACCCCACTAGCCAGAAAGAAGCTTCTGTTGTACTTGGCAGTACAGGTGAACAGCCTGCATTTAGGTTTCAAAACGAATGCCCCAGGTGCTTCATCAATATGGCAGAGCAGTTGATGAGCTCCAGCCTCTTCAGGCCCGGTTAAGGCTCATCTGTGTTTTCCTGTCTCTACGACCGGCTGGAGAAAATCCCAGTGTTCAGAGGGCAAACTTCACACACCAGAGCAAAATCTGAGCTCTCTTTGCTCTAAATGGCTTTGTCAGCCGTGAGCTGCCAATGTGCCAGGCACACCACCCCCACCACCACCCCATCACCTTCTCCTCTCGGATGAGCTGGATGCAGCTACAGCTGACTACAGGTGCAGGCTAGCGAAGAGCAAGCTGGTTTCCACACCAGAAGCTGTGACCAAGCCCCTGCCAAAACGCCCTGCCATGCTAACTCTCGCTTCGGGATGCGAATCTGTGCAGCTGATTTCCTTCCCTCCCACACACAGATTCTTCTCCAATTATTTCAGCTGTGTGCTGTGATCCAGTCTGACTCCCAAGCTGTGCAAGAACAGGCTATATCCATCCTTGGATGGGAGACCTCATTAAAAGAAGGAAGCATCCAACACATTGCACTGGGCTGGTGTCTCTAGGAGGAATATAAAACCCAGGCCTTGACTACCTGTGGCCACTAAATATCCCATAGTGATGAGCACAAAGGGCATTAACCCTTTTATTCGGCCAAATCTCAATGTGAGCATCTCTCCGCTGGGCTCTCCTTGAAGGTTCATTTGGAAAGAGTTCTTGTGTCTTAAACATTTTTAACATCCCATTTTTAATTCAGAACTGTTAAACATTGGCTGCATGTAATGCCAGAGGGAACGGTTTCACAAGCAGACTCTGTGATCTCTGTATATATCAGTTTCTAAGATAACTCGGGTTCCTTTAGATCAGTTCTGGATACATATGTATTTCTCATCATCTGCTTTTCACACTCGCACGCGTCAAGAGCCAAGCTCTGCAGAACTGCACGCAGAAAACCTACTCCCCTCCACAACCTATGCAATGCTGGAAGCAGTCAATATTAGAAATATTAAGGACTTTTTCCTTTTCTTTTCTTGTTCAAGCAAACTTGCCCATTTTGCAGGGCTGGGAGATTCAAAATCAAGCTAAAAAAGCATCCAAATTTTTTAGACACTTACCTGAAAAGTAGCTCTATTCCAGCTGGCCCTTGATGCTCTGGGGGGCTGCAGTACCACCATGTGGTGACTGATTCACCCAGCGTGGAACGTGCAGTGCAAGACTCAGGTTTAGGCAGGTTGAGCAGACTTAAGATACTTGAATATAATAAGTTCCACCTAAACATGGGAAGAAACTTCTTTACTGTGGGAGTGGTGGAGCACTGGAACAGGCTGCCCAGAGAGGTGGTGGAGTCTCCTTTTTTGGAAACATTCCAAACCAGCCTGGATGAGTTCCTGTGCAATGTGCTATAGGCAGACCCACTCTGGTGGGGGGGTTGGACTAGATGATCTCCAGAGGTCCCTTCCAACCCCATATGATTCTATGATGAGACAAGCACTTAAAAAAAATGACAAATGTATAAAGTGACAGCAATCATAGAATCATAGAATGGTTTGGGTTGGAAGGGACCTTAAGATCATCAAGTTCCATCCCCCTGCCCTGGGCAGGGACACCTCCCACCAGAGCAGGTTGCTCAAAGCCCCATCCAGCCTGGCTGTGAACATTTCCAGGGACGGGGCAGCCACAGCTTCTCTGGGCAACCTGTTCCAGTGTCTCACCACCCTCACAGGAAAGAATTTCTTTCTGGTGTCTAACCTAAATCTCCCCTCTTCCACTTTGAAACCATTGCCCCTTGTCCTGTCACTACCCTTCCTGACACAGAGTCTCTCCCCAGCTCTCCTATAGGCTCCCTTCAGATATTGGAAGGCCGCTATAAGGTCTCCCCAGAGCTTTCTCTTCTCCAGGCTGAACATCCCCAGCTCTCTCAGTCTGTCCTCACAGGAGAGGTGCTCCATCCCTCTGATCATCTTTGTGGCTCTCTGATGGACCTGTTCCAACAGATCCATGTACAGCAATAAGTGTACCTATATACACATAAGTACACATATATACAGCAATAGCTGTACTTACTACACACTGGACAGTTACTGCTTTGGAAGGCAGAGAGATAAGATAAACAAAACCACAGAGGACGCCAATTTTGCTGCTCCAAGACCAGCGTGGGAGCTGTTAGCTACACTCACGTAAGAGGATCTGTAAAACATCTGCTGTCCTCAAGAGGAGGGCCCAGAAAAACGGGAGCATAACTCTGGTCTCTTTTGGAGATACAGCTTTCTTTGGAGAACCACCAGAGGGGAGCTCCTGATACCCAAAGGAAGGACTGGTGTGCTGGTAGGGACCATGCCAAGGCACCGTGAACACCCAAGGTGATATAACAAGAGCTAGGGCCCATGACTGAACTGAGACCCGACTGTAGCAACCACAAGTGCCCAAATCCAAGTGAGGGAGAGAGAATGTGTCAGTGCTTACCATTGCCCTCTTACCCTGCTGACTAGAGCACGTTGGAGATAAATCCCAGTTTGAGTCCCTCTCCATGCTGGAATGGGTCAAATCTGCACGTCCTAGAGATCCCTGCAAGGCAGTTGTGAGGGAAAGCCCCTTCCATTCTTCCCACTCCTGTTGGGCTGTCACCCGTGAGATCTGTGAGTCCTTTTAACCCTCAGGGATAAGCTGCTGCACACTCGGAAGAGCAGGTCCTGCTCAGTTTTCCATCCTTTCCAGACCATCTGGGTCCTGGGCTGGCAGAGACGCCACGCTCAGGTACCAGCACCCCAGAGAGGGGGAGATGTAAGACACAGCGCCGCTGACTCCCTCCCCGTTCAGTCTGTGAGCTTTTCTGCTCATCTTCCCTACAGCTGGAAGAATCGGCCAATTTAATTTCCTTGAATTGAGCTGCTGGAGTTCGGTACTGATTTTTCACCACAGTGACATCTTATTTTGAAGCACCTGAGGTATCTCCATTTGTGCTCATTTGACGCTTTTGTGCTACATTTCAGGCTGACAGATCGTACAAACACATCCCGCCAGTGCGTTTTAACTGATGAAAATACCTTGTAACCATGATAGCATTCGGTCACAAATTGGGAATCTCAATTTTTTCCAGCCACTGAGCCAGTGACTTTGCCACCCTGACCCCTAACTACATCCCATTGTTAGCCGTAACCAGGGGGCGATGGAGAAAAGATTATTGATTTTTTCTTCTTAGAATCCAGAACACAGTTTAACTGATTTTCTATCCAGGTAAGAATGGTATATCCTGTAGGTGACTGCTTATTTCCTCCACAGAGAAAATGCTGAACGTGTAAACACGCTGTCTTTCAAGGGCTGTCAAGTAATGTAGGTATTGAGTGGGTTTTGACAGGATGCTGTAAATGGAATAAAGGCATTTTTGGCCTCTGCTGTAGCTGTGATTACTGGCAGAGCTATGCCCTTCACACCACTGATTGGGGAACAAACAAACAAATAAACAAACAAACCAGGCTGCACATCCACAAAGGGGAATAATGAGACAAAAGGCTTTCATGTCCCAACATTTCAGGGTAAAGACCCTGCACCACTGAAACAATAAGAAAGGGCGTTTTGTGGTTGAAATTTGCCACCTGCAGAAAGGAACAATCAAAATCAGCTACAGAACAATTATACAACAAGCATCCCAGCAAGTATATGCGTAAATAAAACACAATGCTATTCTGTACTCTCCATATTTCTCTTGGATCTCTCAGTCAAAAGCAGGTGGTTTTGCAGTTGCCTATAGACTGTCTATAGTTGCAACTCAAAGTGCTTTGCTGGACTGGTTTAACTGCACCTACGAACACAGGAGCACTCCAGGAAAGGATCTCCAAAAAGGAAATGCTGAACTTTTTGCTAAATAACAGGAAGTCCCAAAGAGCTGCACTCCCACACCAATATGCTGAGATACTGCTGCGGCACGATGCAAGATACAGGTGCAGTCACAGAGATGTAGGAGGAGAGATGAAATGCCAGCTTCCTCCCTGGCAGATAATTCACGGTGACTAGAGCCAGGGTCAGCTTGGGCTGTTGGGCTAACACCATGGACCAGGTACACCAGTGGTGACTTCACATGTTCATCTGGAGGTGAAGTGTGATGAAAGCCGACCGAGCGGAGGAAAACTGTTCCAGATGGCAAGATCTGCTCAAGAGAACACTCACCTGTCAACTGCATTAGGAAGAGGTGAGGGGACAGAAAACCTGCTGCCAAAAAATGATGAGTAACAGGCAAAAAAAAAGGAAGAGGAGATCCAGAGGTTTGAGGAAAGGGTAATGCTTCAAAGATCTCCATGAGATTGGGTGGGAATTTTCCTGTTCAGGGTCTGCAGCAGTGAGAAGCAGATTTAATCTCAGTCAGAGTGATGCCCTATCAAGCCAACCTCCACTTTACAAGTTGTAGATACATCTTCCCCCTCCCTGTGTAGTAGTCCCTCCTTGTACAGCACTGGCCTTCCTCCCCAAGCGCCTGGAGCAAAAGCACCTGTGAAGCCATGGTGTACCCCCTCGGCAGAGCCAACACCGTGGGGATGTTGAGCAGACCTCAATCAAAAAGCTGATCTCCTGAGGTGCCTCCTGACCCACCTGATAGTATGCAGAGCGGGTAAATGCCACCCTTCTCACGTGAGAAGAAGGTTAACTAGTCATCCACACCACTGGGCACCACTACAGCAATAAAGCTACTGACAGCAAAGCAACCATGTTGTTTCTCTAATCCTGGGACACACGCTGCTTGCTTTGAATTCCTTCCTGTTCTGTACTTGAAATAAAAGACAGTTCTTCCAAAAACATCCCCGCTCTCACTGCTCGTGGGTTTTTCCACGCAGTTGCGACTGTGGTCCCCTCATACCATTTCATGAAAATCCCTGGCTGAGTACAGTTTCTCTCCCTGCTGCCCTAAGTGTGTGGCCATTAGTGTTTTATGAAACAGCTATAAAATAGTGCAACAACCCAGGCAGTGTGGTACATCCATACATAATGTAAACAAGGGGAGAGCATGGAATTTCCAGTTCCCAGAGCCAGCTCTGTTGGATCTGTGCGTATTCCATCGTAAACATACTTTATTAAAGGAGGAAGGGTTCCAAAGTTAATCAGTGCGTAACAAAATGAAGCCTCCTTTTGTAGCAGAAGGGCACAGGAACATAAAATTTGTCCATGAGGGATCAAATTCTTTCCTTGTCAGCTCCCTGCACTCCACTGGTCGGCTGCACCTACTCTAATTTAAGGCCGCAGTTCTTACTGTCGCAAACAGGAGCTAAGCCCCCTGTTGAAGCAGACGCCTCTGTAGCTGTATAGCATATTTAAAAATGGTGCCATTTCCCTGGAGGTGCTAAAGCTAATTTCCAGATATACTGTTAACTATGATGCCATCTGTAACAGTGCAGTCCTTGGCCAGCGAGCCCTACTTTTTCAGTATGTTACAGGAAAAAGTTTCTAAGATGTCAGTGTGTCTCCCATATTCCTTTCACTTATTCCTCGGGTGCTATTTGAGATGATTTCACAGATATGTGTTTTGTTTGCATAAGGCCTCACAACCTCTCCGGAGATTTGAGCTCAAACCAAAGCCTCGTAGACTTAGACACCACCAGATGAAATATGGATTCTATTATCTTTCCAGTTTTCATACGTTAAAAAGGGCATTATCAGTATCTTAAAGCTCTTTAAGCCTTGTACCTCACAAGAACAAAACACGTAAGATCATGCAATACTATTATAAACATATGAGGACTTAGAATGACTTCATAGCATCTGCTTTTCAGTGGGATTTCATGACTTTATATTTTTTGGCATTCCTACCATGGAAAATAAAATTTAACTTCAAAATATCCCCTTAAAAATATCCAGTTTCTCCTTCAGCTTCTCAGGGGATTTTTTTTTATTATCATTATTATTTCTTTTTATTTTCTGGATATGGAAAAGAGTTCCAAAAATTATTTTACTTGATTTATTGCTGAGCGTGTTTCAATTCAGTACTGTAACATGAGTTAATTAAACTAAACAAAGGCCGCATTGTCAACACTTTCAGCAAGAACAAAGACATGATATTTTAAAATGAAATAAAAATTGCCAATTCATAATAGTATTTCCATTCTGCTTACTGAAAACGAAATGAAGAAAGCAATCAAATACACACAATAAACCTTAAACACTATCATTGTTAAAGTACTGCCTTCTTTTGTTTCTTTTTTTCTTTCCTTTTGGCTTTGTCTTGTACCCTACCATCAAGCCTGATAACATGAAGTGATTGTGACAGCAGGCAAAATGTTTAAGCTGTAAAATTCCTTACGTTTTCTACTTTTTAAGCACACGCACAAATATATTGTTTATCATTGAAACATGAACGAAAAATAATTAAACCTTAAAATTGATCTTGCATCATCTATTCTTTACATACATTCAGGCTACAATCTGATATATGGAGAGCAATGAAAAGAAAGAGATTCCTTCTGTGGTAGAAGAAAAAAGTATTACTTTTTTCCCCCCCAGGAGATTGAAATCAATATCTGGAGCTGCCTACTGACAGTATAATAACCACCTCATCCTGCCGAGGCACAGTGCTGCTCAGCAGGGCCCGGGCAGCACCCTTAGGGAAGGTCTGCAAGGGGTCTGCAACCCATTGGGCACCTCTCTCAGAGCTGAGGAGGAACATCATTTTGGGCAGCATGTGCTGCCTGATGTGATGCCAAAGCACCGGCCTGTGCTTAGAGAACAAATGAACCCCATCACCTTCATGATCCTGCTGGTGCACACCACTGGTCATGACAACCTGCAAGGGGACGTGGACCAGCAAACTGGTCCACCCAAGTGATGCTGCCTCCTAATAATCTTGTTGATCCTTCACTATCACTGAAGCAATTGTTGAGAGCGACTACCCTCTGCTGATATAAGAGCCTGTGGAGACCTCCCACTTCAGAACTGACAAAGCCACCACAGCTATAACCAAAGACACTGGCACCAAAAGACCTGTTTCTCTCTTCTGCAAGCTGTGACATCCAAGTAGAGCAGAGAACATGCTCGCACAGAGCCCCTCGCAGGCAGGTCAGCCTCACTCGGCTTCAGCTTTTAACAAAGCTACCCCAAACCCATTTATGCAGGTCATTTTAACCGAGTTCAAGAAATTCAACATATTGTTTGCAAACTTCGAAAAAAATGCCACCTCTCTTTCCAAAAGTAATTGTTTGCTCGGCTAAAAGGTATCTTCTCCCTGCCTCCAGCTGTGGCCTTTGCTACATCCACAAGGCATAGAAATTAGCTGGATTTACTTTTCTGCCACAGATATGATACCTTCAGAAGAGCAAAGTGCTTTGCTCCAGGACATACAGACCGAAAAGCACCAGAGATCCACCAGAGAAGGCTGGCAAGCAGAACCGTGTGGCAAAAGCTCCTCATCTGGCTGCTATTTCAACTGCAAAGTTCACCAGACTTTCATGAATCCTCCAGAAAATGAAGGCATGGAAAGTGAGGCTTCTTAAAACCTAAAGGTAACTCCTGGTTAAAGGCCTTCTTTCTTGGCTTTCCAGTTATAACCCCATCAGTGTGTGCCTCCAACTACTTCCAGCTACTCCCTTTGCCTCAGCCCACCTCCCTGCATAGCTCACAGCTTCAGACATCTGAGTTTAAACAGCCATTTCCCATTCTCTAGTTCCACAGCACTTCTAGCATTTTCTTTGACAAATATCTCTATCTGTCAGAAGCAGATTTTTAAAATGTATTTCATATTTAGGTCCAGAGTATTCTGCAATAGCCCAAAAGATGGCACCCATTTAGTGACAACCACACTACGAGTGGTTGGGATATTTATTCCTTTCTTCTTTGGGCAACTGAATAAAAGAAGTTAGAGCCTTTATACTAGGTCTTCAGAAGCCACAACTCCAAAATATCTTTGTGTTCTTTTCTTTCCAAATTAAAAGAACCTATCTTTCTAATGATATATAAGGAGGACTTAATTTTTTTTTTTTCCCCCAAAATGTCTCATCCATTTCCACTTGAAGCTGAAAGGAAGTTTGGGTAAGAAATAAAAGATAGTTACAATTGCCACGATCAAGAATAAAGATGTCATTTTTGTCTGAAGAGATCTTTCTCAAGGAGCATTTCATTTCTCTAAAGCCACAATGTCATATCAAAGAAAGCCATTATATTGACATTATTTATGACTGTACCTATGCATGTAACATCCTATAAATGCCTGAGACTGAAATTATAAAAAATTGAGAGCTCTTTTCCTCCAATATATTTGGAAATATTTGGAATATTTAATTCTCTCCAACATCATGTCATAAAATTATCTCTCTTGCTAAGGTACAGATGCATAAATGACCTGAAAATCCAGCTTGCTAAATGAAGAATGGATGAAATGATGGCTACAGAGTTCTATAGCTACTCATGTAACAAAGACTGTTAAGGAAAACCAGGCTTAGCTAGAACAGAAATTAGGCAGAATTCAAATTTACACAGGCATTGACCTGAAGATTGGCAAAGGAAATAGGATAATACTGCAAATTATTTAAACCATGAAACCTCCCCCAGCCTGTTCCCAAACCTGCCTTAACATTGCATGGTTCAATACAGTCCTAAACGCAGCCTTCAGAAAGGCTAAGATGCAACTGCACAGAAACACTAATCGTAAGGGACGTGTCCTGCTCTTCAGCTAAAGCCATGGACACTTCAATACCCTTTTTATAGGCATTAATTATGGCATTTTGCTTCTTGATTGTGCTTCAGCAATAACCTGCTTCTGCATTTCTGGACTTGCCCAGTGGAAAATAAACGTGCTCTTTGCCCCGGGAGGATCATACTCAACCCCTCTAAATTTGTGGAGCTCAAATCATGTTCCAAACAGCACAATAGAAGAGAGACAACAGAGAGGTAATGACTACTTCTGTTCATATTCCAATGCTCCCACAGAAATCCTCCAAAACTCCAAAGAGTTAAGCAACTTCCAGAGATGATCAATGAGGGAAATCATCACATCTAATGTTTTCACGAAGGAAGATATAGAAAGAGGTGGGAAATAGGAAGACAGAGGTGAAAGCAGGCTCAGAGGAGAAAAATGGCTACATATTCACACAAATAAACAGGAGTTTTCTTTCCATGGGCTGCAAATTGTGTTGTGGGAAAAACTGTCCTGATTAAAACTACAACTACATGCTTAACACATGGTCATTACAACATGGCAGAACTACTTCCAAGTGTACATATAAAGGGACTGCTGACTGATCTATTAAACACGTGGACACTTACCGAGTCAGCAAATAGGTCAGTGATCAGCACTTACTCTGCTTTTTAATAAAGGGATTTGAGAATATTCCCTACCTTGTAAGAAACATAGGTTTTCGTTATTCTTTTGTGAACTAGAATGAGTGCATTATAGTAGCTGGAAAAAAAAATATAAAAAGCATCTTAGTTTGTTCTTTTTCTTTAGTTCCTCCCTAGTAATATATAACTTCAAGTAACAGTAGGAAAAAAGGGGAATAGATTGGCACATGTTATATTTTATTACTGATTTTGGAAAAAGCACCAGCAGGTTTTTATGAAACACACACAGTGCCTTACATTGTTAAATTCTTCAGGGTAATATGGCTTGTTTCTTACTGCTGGCAACGGGAAGCAGTAGTGAGATTGCCAAGACTTTGATTCTACGTTCCTCTGTGCTCCCAGTGCCCCAGAATCTCCAAAGTACCAGGATCCATGACTCCTTGGTAAAAGGCACTTTGGTGTGACCCTGGAGCTGCAAAGCCAAATGAGCTATACAGAAAGGCTCTGCAAGCCCTAAAATCCCCCAAAATGCATAGATGAGCTGGTAGTAAAACTCGCCCAATTAGATCAGAAGCTTACCTACGGATTCTCAGAAGTTTGTGAAAATTGAGACACATCTCAAAACCAGCAACAAACAGTTATCTTTCCATGAAAAATGAGATCACTGAAAAAATTCCTAGCACGCTTCAAAGCCACAATCAGTAACTAAGGCAAAAATTTAGTTTTAGGTTGGAAAAGGGACTTTGATCTTTGTTGGTCATTTAGTAGCTTCCACAGCTGGGGATAGCACAGGTCACAGATGACTCCCATTAATCTAATGGCTCCCAGTAAGAGAGAGAGAGGGGGGGAGGAAAAGAGGCAGCTCCGTGCTACCCTTTGCTCCAGGATGAGCTTGGTAACTCAAAAAAGTATCAGACACAGAACAGAAAAAACAGGTAGTTGGCAGGATGGTAGTTGCTATGTTTGGCAACGTATATAGGTCTAGTACAGGTCAAAACCACTTAAGATCTCTGCATTTCTATTTAATGGGAGTGGCAGTCCCATGTTAGTTTTTTTTTTTTTCACGTGTTATTAAAAATAAGCCATTGCATTGTATGTCAAGGGTACTGTGGACGCTGCTGGAAAACTATTTAACTGAATTAGTTTATGAGGTAGCACTTGGGCTACATGAAATAATGTTACATATGAAAACTACGCTGGGTAATCTCACTCCATTAAGAGGAGTCTCTCTTTGGGGAATATATCTTATTTTACCAGCCTGAACTTCAGCTGATTTTATTTTTTTACCTCTCTTTGTCCAGATCCACCTTGTTTGTGGTGAACTTTCCAAAATCATGTGGCAGAGTATATGCCCACCAATACTGGAAGCATCTAGCAAGACGAGCATTGAGGGTGCTCTACATGTTCTTATACCCATAAGAATGAAAATAAGCAAGGAAAAGCCTTAATTTTCTTCTCTTCTCAAAACCCTGAAAAAGCACTCATTTCTTTTCCCTGACCCAAAGACAGTATGTCTGGAAGATGCAGCTAAACAGAATATCTATGTAGTTACTTAAGTGCTGTTATCCTGCAGGAAGACTCAACACATCACCTCCTCTTATCATGGAACTGACGGAAAGCTCCCTTAAATCAATGAGAATCCCTCTGTGAACTTCAATGAGCTTTGGATCGGATGAATCCTGCACAGGAGCACAGCTGAGCCCCCAGGCAGGAACACGTTCCAAAGTGTTTGGAAAGGACCTTTTGCTTAGTAGTACTTGAACCTTTTAAATCAGGGGCAGGAAAAGGAAAAGTTCCAAGAACAACCCTTTTCTGACATTACCTTCTTTTTCTTAATGTTACATATTTTAATAGTAGGTAGAACAGATGGTGAAATACAATCTCTCCACTGAGAACTAAATGACAGCGACTAGCTGTAGGGGACACTAAAGTATTAAAGAGAAGGAAATGTACAAATAATGAAAGTACATTTTGTCCAACTTGCTTTTGATGAGGCATAAAATAAAACGTAAATAATTTCTATTAGGAGGAAATTAACATAACTACTTTGGTATTTGTAGTCAGAATGAGCTTGTATTATATAACTGGATTTGCAACTGAGGTAGCACAATACCATTTACCTGGATTTGAAGTAAGGATTATATCAATACTATTTTCACCACCAGTAATAAAGCACAAAACTGATACCATTAATATGACTGATAATAAAGAGATTTGATTAGTCTCAACTTGGATAGGCAATAAAAAAAAAGAAGAAAGGAAATGTTGTTTAGCTGTATATGAACAAAGAGGCTCTATTAACCTGGGTTTCCAGTGAAGAAAAGTGTCAATATTACTAACACAGGTTTGCAATTAAGTTGGTGTCAATGTGGCTGTGACAAGGAGTTCATAATTAGGACAACACAGTTAGTATTGACCTGAATTTTCAATAAAAATCATGTCTGCACTTTAATTTGGAACCGTAAAATTCATCCCTGTGTTCTACAAATGACCATATAATTATTAACTTGTAGTTCCTTTAAAATCAGAGAATTATTTACATAATATATTATTTTTATATAACCACATGCCTATTACAAATAGTGAGCTGAATGCAGGGTTCCCAGAAGTATCCAATACTTAAAATTAAACTTCTATGTTTCTTTGCAAAAGAATTACAAAGGATTTAAATACTTTGCTTCAGGAAGACTCTGTGTTCTGGCTCCAAATACTGGTTTCTTAGAATTACTAGTTTTATGTAATTACTAGTTAAATCTCAATTAATGACCTTACAAATAATTATCATACCCATTTATTGTAAATACTCTCAATGCTTCCAGTGAAAGTGATCAAGAGGGTACTTAAATGGAAATAAATTGGTTGTTTAATCAGCCTTATGCACTTTAATGCAGAAAAGCAACAATGAGGAAAGTGTTTATCTTAAAGTCACTTTAGAACCTGAGTGTGCACTTTTTTGCTCTTATTTTCCTATGTAAATCCAAGTCCAATATATCAAAATAACACCCAGTTATAGGCAAAAAAAGTACAGGCAAAAAAAAAATTTTCTTAAGGGGAAAAAAGACACCAAAACCCACTTTTATGCTCCCTTTCCATGTTCCTCACAATAGAAAAGAAGAACATGAGCCCAGCAGCATTCTTTAGCTCCATCTGTTCTTTAAGTAGCCTTACCTCCTCCTTCTTCTTCTTCTTTTCTTCCTTCTTTTTCCTCTGCACCATGAGCCAAAGGTATCTCAACTTCTGTTGTGTCTTCTTGCTTCAACAATGTCTCTGAATAAATTTGATAAAAAGAAGAAGTAAGGCTTTTCAGAACAGATATAAAAGGATCAACATACGCTATGGATTACCATTAAAAACACCATCAGGGGAAAAAGGATCCTTTCCCCCATGAGTAGAGACACAAAAGGGAAATCCAAGGGGCTGTAGTTGAGGGAAAGGCTCATCCTCCAAGATGCTGAGCTTTCTGGGATTTCACACATCTGCCTAGCTCCAAGCATGGGCCTTCACTGGGATTCGCCACAAGCCCAGAGACAAAAGTACTCAAATATTTTGCTGGACTGGGGAGAGAGCACTCAGTGCTCCAAACATACAAGGCTGAAGTGCTTGTCATCAGGAATAAGAAATGCAAAGTTTGCTTCTTTCTCTAACAGCTGCAGTCATTAAAAAGCCAGAAGCCATAGATACTCCTCTGCTCAGGGCTGAATTTAGAGTTACCATAAGGAGATCTGGCTCCACAGATTTAGCTCAATAGGTATGGAGAAAGAAAAAGAACTTAAACCACTACTGATAATATCTGAGCAGTAACTAGTGGTTTTGCCTGTTAATCTCACTCTTCGGTTTCAAGGCAGTACCTTCTATTTCCACGCAGGAGCTTTGGGAGTCTGCCCCAGTTTTCATCTCCTCCTCTGCAGAAACATCCTGTTGTCCTGTTAACATCAGAAATTGAAAAAGACATCAGTGTGATGGCTGTGTGCAGGCAACAGCAAGTTCATCAGAACAGGACATGAGCCCAAAATACAGCACGATACTTTTCAGACAAGTACAGCTTTTTTTTTTTTTTTCCTGTAAAACAAAGAAAGTTGGACTTATTTTATATATGAAAATACCACTTAATGAGCTCTAAGTTAATTAAATACATTAAATGGCTGGTTATATCTGACTCTGCATCACTTCTTTCCCCCTCCCCTTCTTTTGTAGCTCAGCCTTGACACACTAGTTCTCATAGGAGCTGTTGCAAAACACTCGCGCTTGACAGTCAGCTTAGCAGAAGGAACAGAATCAGCCCACAGGCTTTTAGAGCAACAACAACAAAGAAGGACAGTTACAACAACGCTGTGCACCCGGCATCGATACGGTTAAACCCACGTATCTGTCTTTTCCAGCAACACCAGAGACTACGGCACCACAACCGGTTGGCACACAACCTCCACCAGAGATCAAGTTGAAACCCACTGGATGCCGAAACTGGAAGAACTAAGGTTCCCAACTGGTTCATTATCTCCATCTTAAAGAATTTTGACACAAAACTTTACCTTCGGCTTGATCTGGTTCATACCCCACAAGACGCACCGGGTCACTCTCCTGTGCGCCTTTGGAGTCTTTCGGGGAATCTGAGGAAACAGCAAACAAACAAACCAACCAACCCTGCAGCCATTTCTCATGCTGGAAAAGGCTGGTAGTTTCTTCAGACACGGGGAGCCCGTAGGTGCTGGCTTCCTATTTGTCACTGTGAAACGCTGACAGGTTTTCTGTCTGCTTAACCACAGTCTTATATACTACAAAAGTATACTTGTGGGTTTCAATTATTCAAATTGATTTCAAAACCTGTGCACTTACTGAGCAGTTTTTTTGCCTGCAGTACAAACCTTAAACAAGGAGCTGGCAAGAAAGGATGCATACGAGCAATCAGCAGCACTACCAAGAATTGTATTTCGAATGAATGGAGTGGCACAAAGCTATGAGAAACAGCAGGAACCACATACTTAATAAATAAAGTGATTTCTTATTTATTTAGAACAACACTTTCCATGGTTGGATTTCCACAAGCTTGACAAACATTAAATCCTATAAATCCCAGTACAAATCCTAGCCTCATTTCACCTGATGACAGAACTCCCAAAGTCATTATAGAGGCCAAGACCGCTTTTCCTTTTGGGGCAGATCATCAAAATGAACTGCCCCAAGCCATATGCTGAACCGGTGGCACGGTGAGGTCTAAATTAGAGGACCTAAGTCCAATAGCTACACTATCTGCAGTCTTCATAAACACAGGGCATTATTCTGTTGTGCTGAACAACAGTTTCTGACAATGGCCACTCCTTAGCTTTTGTGTGGAGATGGAGAAACGCATCGTTCCACCGCAGTCAGGAAATCACAGCAACAGTCACCCATTTTAGCTCTGCTCATCTGCATAACACATCGCTTTCACTGGATAAAGAGTTCTCCTTGAGCCTCGTTACAAACCACTGCTGATCTAACTGGACATTTCTGCAAACTACAGGGGTGAGTACCTTTGAGGTCATAATGACAGTAACAGAAAATCACTATTTGCGTTCCAGAATGAAACACTTCTTAAAATGCTGCTAGATGGAATGCCTAAGTAACAGTGCCAAAAGATCTATGGTGCATGATAATAAATTATGCTACGACAGCTTTGTTACGGTTCTGCTCCTGGAAGGTCCCTTTCTAGAATATAGCAGAGCAAATCCCACGCTATACCAAAGGATCCCCCTGTAAAACTCTGTTCCTGAAACTTGCCAAGAATAATCTCTGATGGTTAAGTGAGAAAGTTGGGTTGTTAACATCTGATCCAAATTTAATAATCTGTAGAAAAGGTATGCACTGAAAGTGTGTGGCTTTAATTAACTGCAAATAATCCCCCAAGGCAAATATTTAATTACCTGCACAGCTTCTTACTTCTTTCATGGCATGACAATAAGTTTATAAATCCAAGTTTGAAAGCAGAATATCTCACTGATGTACAATTTGCTAAAATTTGCCCTTGTTGTACTTTTTTTCACCCTACTGTGGGCTTGAAATGCTACTCACTGCTATCAGCTGGGCCACTGAGCTGGTCTTTCATGCCACATTGTGCCATGAGTTACAAGGGATTACCCTATCAGCCCAAATCAGAGCAAAAATAAATTAGAATTCCATCAAATTCCAAGTGTAATCAAAAAGCGAGTTGAAGAACGCCTTGGCATAAATGGGGACAGCACTAAAAATCTGTAGGGAATTTTTCAAACAAACCTTAAACTCATTAAGTGAATTTTTGGCTTCTTGACAAAGCTTTCAGGACATCAAAGAACCGAAGATTGTATCACCTGTAGCCTCAATACTCTAAATTAATAGAATGTTTTTTCTGTATGATTTAGTGGCATGTTTGGAAAAGGAACTGTACCAAAGAAGCTGGAATCAGAAGTCTTCTGCCTTAAGCACCGTGCAGCCAGGGCCCAAACACAGCCAGAAGTGATGATAAAGGGTGATATTACCTGCTATGGGTGGGAGAGATGCACGTGGGTCGGTCCCATCGGACCCTCAGAGCTATCTTATCCTACAGCTATCCCACAGTACTTCACACTCCCAGACCTGTGCCTTTAATCTCAGTTCACTTGTGCTACCTTTTCTCCTAGAATGAGGAATGACTCCAATTTCATGCAAAAATCAATCCCCAGCATCAGAGGAACAATTACGGTCTTTGGTCAATAATAACAAATGGAGTTTAAGGAGCCTCGTGCATGGCTGATGTATGTGCCCCATCGGGCTGCTGATGGCACAGCTTATGGCACCCTGGGGTTATGGCAGAGCACGGGGGAGTTGTCGCTGCTCCCACCCTTTGGCACAGCTGGCAGGCAGGCCCTGCAGCTGTGCTGAGCCCACGTTAGGCACCACAAGCCAGAGACCACCCAGCAGAGACCTGCTATTTGGCACATCTTCACACGTTCCCGTTGCTGGCTCCGCACAGTTTATTATCACGGGATCGTAATTTTGCATTAAACTTTCATTCTGATCATAAACAGTTTTCAAATTGTTCCAGGATTCAAGAAAGCAGTTTAATTGCACAGAATTCCCAGGCAATTTTTTTCTACAGCATGTTTCTGAAAGGAGGAGAACATGGACAAGATTTACAAGACTTTCCACTCTTATTTCAGCAGTAGAAATCAGTCTTTGCATTAGTATGCAGATTCTGAGTTTCAAAATCTTTAAGGTCAAGACCATGTCAAAGATTTCTTCTTTTCAAATGCAAATATTAGATCAAATATTCAAGCCAAAAGGTCCAAAGATGGATTTACTTTTAGGATTAACAAGAATAAAATAAAGCAAAGGAATAAACCCAGATTTATGAAGAAAATCTGAGCCAAGCAAGAGTAAAAGCCCAAGACCAAGTGCACTGGTCAATAAAAGCTATTCCCAAATTGGATACAAGGCAAGAGTGCCACCTCTATTTCGAGGAGGCAGCGGTGGGAATCCCACAAATGATGATGATATACTACTCTCTACGTACAAGTTTTCAGTAGGCTAGTGGTGTTTCTGGAACTCAGCTGGTCCTCTGTGTTTCCTTAGCCCTTTAGAGCCTTGGTATTGGGCATAAGCCAATATCATAGTCCTAAACGATTCCGGGGTCTACAAAAGCTCTGGGTCATCGCTACATCCTTCCTTCATCTCAAATTGGCTAGGGAACTAACGACTTCTTTAAACTGTGTAAAGCAGCATTACTCTTCTCCCAAACCAGCTACTTGCACGTTAAGTCATAGCAGACAATCCAAATCAGGATATCGTTTTGCAGCACAGTATGCTTAGGTTTTTGATAACACGCTATTTACCTTGGGTAACCCCAAATGGGGACTGTAAGGGTTAACATTCCTCCAGGCAGGACTGAAAATGATCAGTGTTTCTGATACTGCACTGGAGCACAGTTCCTAATGTCATCATTGATCGAGGACGAATGAACCCAACATGACATTTAGTGACAGAAATGAACCAAAGCTGGGCCACTTTTACCTACTGCACATCCAGCAGCGAAGCGCTCGCTGAAGCCTGAGCATCCCTTAGTTCCTTCAAACCTGCTTGTTCAGACTTGGTGTCAGCAGTGACAGTGCCCGTGCCAGGAGCACTTGGCTCTGCACCCCTCTGTTGTATGGAAACCACTGTCTTGTGGTTTACAACCACTTTTACAACCCATGAAGAAAATATTTGGACTTTCAGTAAGCCAATCAGAATACTCCCCAAGTATGTTCACTATCCCCATATATCAGCTGCATGTTGAATTCAGCTCCAAGAAAACAGTGTAGCTTGGAGTAAACTACCAATCCTACCCATTCTTCCATTAATCAGGCGCTATTTTTTCTAAATACTGCATAAACCCCTATGCTTTTCTTTGCCATTCATAATTTTTTTTTGACTCTATGAAGTGATGTTGCTTAAACAAAATTTTGCAAATGCTAAAGAAGAGGAGATATGGTAAGATCTGAATGTTAAGTGGTTTTAATGATCTTTTTAAATTCACTTCCCCAGCTACCCTCTGTATGGCTTATTTACTGAGTCGTTTCTAATGTGCAACACACCTGGGTCCCGCACACAGCACAGATAAATCACCATGTTTTAGGGAGCTGTAAGAAGATTAAAGAGGGAAAAAGCTGGTCATTATGAAAGAAAGAGGTTCAGTGCCTTTTATTTTTTAAGCATGATACTGTGAAAAATGACTGGAATATTTCCAGAGTGAAAGAAATCAAGCAGGCGTCTAAAATTACAGGTAATGGTGTGCACGGAGGCTGCCACATGATTAGGGTATTCTTTTGCCTCATAAACCGAGGAAAATGTGTTAAAATGAAGTACTATAAAATGGTGATTTATGGCAAGTTAGGGAGATATTCTTGAGCTTTGACTTTAAAATGTTATTTTTATATCCACCAAGATTTCATTTTAATCTATCTTTATGACAGATTAGATTTATTGGAGCCCAAGTTTATATGGCTTGGTAAAACAGACCTTTTTAGGGGCAACAACCTGTAGAGATATTTTTGCAAGTCTCTGGGCAATAGACCAAGCAGTTCATCTCCACAGGTGGGGTCCACTGAGTAATGCTCCCACCGGCTTACACTTCCAGCCAACAGAAGGACATCTCTTCTGACCTCCCCTTCTGTCCACAGGAGAAATTTCAGGTGCAGCTGGTATCGTAACCATGGGCATCCTGGTGCTGCCATAAGGGGCAGGGCCTGTTGTACAGGGCTCTGGGAAGGCAAAAAGCTGAGGAAAAACCTGTCTGCCTTGGTTAGACCCTTCCCAGGAGAAGATGCTGTGTAGCAAAAGGTAAGGGTTGAGCAGGGGTGAGATGGAAGGAGTAGATGTTCACAACGGACCGACGGGAGCGCAGCTGGATGGCTCCAGGTCAACTCATATGTAAAAATAAGTTGGATCTAAATAAACCAGCTAGGGAGATTAGAGCAGAAATACCTCTGGAGTAGTTTATGGGCTGGACCTTGTCTGGATGCTCAATGCCACAGATAGGTCAGATTAAAAAGACAAGCAAATAACCTGCATTATGTGCAGCTCAAAGTGACCATTAGGGAGGGTGTTAGGAGAATAGGCATTTGGTTGGATGGTAATGGTTATGTACCTGGTTTAAAAAAAACCCCAAACTACACCATTTAGCTTGTGTCAGCCAATTTGCTTTCACAGAAACCCTTCTAAGCAAGGGAGAGACAAATGTTATCACTGTACCTGGCACACAGAGGCTCAGCTGTGGCTGGGGGTGTTGAAACTCTTCTATTAAAAAGGTTCTTTTTCAGTTACCTATAATTGAAATTTTTCAGGCTGAAATTTTCCAGGTCTAATCATAGCCCAAGGGTGAAGTAAAAACATTTCATTGGGAGCTGCTGAGCGCTCAGCACTTCTGAAAATCGGGTCATTCATTTAGATGTCTTAATGTATACTTAAGAGCTGATTTTAAACACCTTCCTTTTGAACATATTGGCCTTTCAGTCAATCTTTTTCACCCACTTATCAATGTCTAATTTACGTCGATTTGCACAGCTGCCCTGCATTTGAAATGCTCTATCTTTCAATTTATCCTTCCTCAACCATTTATGTCTTTAGAACATCCAGATTTTTCCATGGTGAGAACTACAGCTGGCCAAACAGGAATTTCATACCCATTATGTTTTACAGGCAGGATACTAAGAGGCTTCTGGGTTGCACAAAGCGAGTTTTCAGGGCTAACCCCTAGCCAAGGCTGCACCTAATTCTGTTTCTGAAAACTTAAGCCCCCCAGCTGACTGAACCTGACTCCATTTGAGAGACCGCAGAAAAACAGTGACTTGCTTTAAATGGAACTCCCACAGGAGCACAGAGTTTGGCGAACACCTGGAAATAATTAATCGCTACTTTATTTTTAAAATTAATTAGCATATGATTTAATTTAGTTGACCTTCAAATGAAAATTCAGTTCTTATTAAGTGCTAATGAATTAAAATCAGCGTATTGTGCACAGAAACTTTGCCATGATTGCATAACGGGGCAGTTTGTTCTTCCCCTGCACTAAATCCAGTTCCTTTTTTCATTTTTGTACCATTTTTGTACCCTACCATGAAATCAGGTTAAACAGTAACTGGAAGACACAGCACACTCTCACACATACACACGCACACACACTCCTTTTAAAGAAAAACAATCAACAGGTTCAAACCAATCCACAGCTACATACAATATGGCCCATTTAAAATAAATTTCTAGTCCCAGCACAATCTTGTATGGACAGGCACACCAGACTGAGTGCAGCCTGTCTGATATGTTTTATCTGCTGCATAAACATTAATGACTTTAATCACTTTGTTCTGCCCTTACACTTCATAAAGAGAAGCATCTCTAACTTGAAATGCGCTGTGTCTAAAGGATCTACTTCCATATGCACAGTAATGAAGCGCTGCGAAGGGGGGCCTAGAGATGTCAGCTCTCCCCCCCAAGAGCTAATAGTTATGCAGGAAAGTTTTCAAGGGTAAAATTGCAACACTTCTTTACGGTGTTTCCAGACAGTGGAAATAGAAACTTGGCACAGCCTGGAATACGTGGCCACCTCCACAGCATAACATCAAACATCTTGATATTCTTGGAATATGACTGTTCTGCCTTTGCCTTTTTTTTTTTTTTTTTTTCTTTTTCCCTGACTACAGACAAAGAACTCAAAAAAACCAGTCTGCTCAAAGGCCACATGCAAGATGGGTCCATGTGGACTATTTTTTCTGGATAGTTTCTACTGTGAATAACAGAAGAGATAAACTTTCACATTAATATGGATTTGTAATCTCACAGTAGGTTTTCATTATAATCGAAGCCCCTCCAAACATGATTCCTGTACAATTCTTCACACTTACTGTGAAACGCCCCTTTCATGTTCCCCTCTCTCCTCTTTTCCTTTAAAAAATCTGATAAAGACAACTCAGCTAAGACAAAGATACAGGAATTTCATGGTAAGAGAGATGCATGTGCTATGTTTTGAATATCACCACATTTTAGAGCAATAAATAACTATGTCAATGTGTTTGCTATATTCTATTCCCAGAAGTATGAGAAAAAATAAGCAGAAAAACTACTAGTCAACTCCAACTGGAGTCAAAATATTTGTTTTAGTGCACTCATCAGACCTAACATTTGAAAGACTCCTATACTTCCATAGTAGGCTTGGAAACCTCCTATTCTGAGTGATTTAAACTATACATTTTGGAAATATATAGTCTAGATTTATTTGCCACAAATCTCCTTTCACGGTAATTAGGTGGAAGGACCAGAAAAATATAATTTCCATAAATGCTTTGCATCCCGTTCATTTAGTTGAAGATAAACTACACAAATGAGCATGCTCCAGAACTGGCAGGTTTTAGCTGTGTTAACTCAGTGGGCAAACAATTTGAAGGCTGAAATTTATTTCAGGAGCAGCAGGTGTTTTCAGAAATGCCAGGATTTTGTAAAAGTGCCATTTCCCAAGCGGTAGCAAATTTTTTGTAACACTAGTATTCATTTTAAAACGATTCAAAATCTCAACTCTGAAAAGTTGAAAGTCTACTAATGGAAATAAGGATTAAAACCACAGCCTGGTGGATGCAGCAGCCTCATTGCTCAAAATTCTTGGTTACATTTAAACAATTTGCAAGAAATCCCCAGACATGTTCTTTTCCCCAACATTCCTTTTTTTCTACTTGTATGACTTTACAAACAAAATTAAGGGAGGGGAGTCTCTCTCACTCCTTTTTCTCCTACCAGATGCTTTCTGTCTGACTTTTGAGGAGAGGTAGGACATCAAAGAGAAACTGCTATCTCTTCTGTCAACCTCTCAAGAGAAGAGGGGAAAACACCACACTCAGCATATCATAGGAAAAGTGAGATCTAGAGCACCACGAGAGCTACCTTCCTGAGAGGAGACAACTAATACAATGGGTCAAAAACTGGAGTGATTACACATTGAGATGGTCGCTGAGAAGCAAAGCAGAAGACAGTGGCCTCAGAGTCAGGAAAAAGCACCCAAAGCCATACCAACATGTTGGGATCTTTAGTAAGACTGCAGACTGCAAAAAAAACCCCAAACCCAAAGCCTCACCGCAACCCTCACATTACACATAAAAACCATGCCTGATGGGGGATCTCATAGATACAGGATACATAAACAAGCCAAATGTCCACAAAAAAAAGATAAATGAATGACAGGCAATCACCAACCATGCTGGGGCTGAATCTATCACCATTTCTGCCTTCCACTAGCCTTGCCACAACTTTAATCTGCAAAGATATCAAAAGCCAGTGCTCCAGCAAGGGTTGGGACTTTTTTTTTTTTCCCCCCTGCAGGATTAATCAATCAGTTAAGAAAGCACTTAAATCAACCTGCACAAGGCTTTGAACTCATAATCAGGTAAGTATGTGAGCTCTCTAGAACGTGTCTTTGGAACAAAAGGGCAAGATCTCACACCCTGTCACACTTATCTAGAAAAATGAGAAGAGAGTCAAGCAGTGATGCTGAATTACACTTTAAATCTTTTAAAATAAATAAGTTAATGGATGTTAATAATTATGTTATCTCAGTAAAATGCATTAGAATTTTCTATTAGTCTTTCTTGAAGGCTGCACTGATGGACTGTATTTATTATAGATAGCATAACTGTTTTGAATTACCAGTAGCGAACATTTTATAAATCACCCAGGCTTTTTCCTGATGTACTCCCACAAAACTGCCAAAAACCATAGACTGGCACAAGCAATTAATAGCGTGATATCATAAAAGTATCAAAAACAATACGTCTGTGCACTGGTTCCTATCTGTAAACCAACAGCTTCACAGGAAAAATCTCAGCTTGAAACATTTAAATTAGATCATCTCTCTTTCTTGTTTCCTAAACTCCCTGTCATTTGGCCCCGTGACACTTTTAAATATTTATCACAAACTAAATGATCTGAGTGCCCAGCACAGTCTGCACAAGATAAACATTACTTTCTCCCTCTCAATTATGACTTCATCTCCTCCTGTCTCCTCTTGATGTGTTTATAGCTATTGTGTTTTTCTTTTTCCCCCCATCAGGAGAGCACCAAATAGGGAACTAATATTGCTGAGATAGATGTGCACGTTTAACTTCACGCCTGTGAGTCACCCCAGTGAGCCCAGGCTTTGGGCTTATTTCTGATATGTCATGTATGATATTTTAGTATTAGCTCTATAACAAGACGACTTAGGAATTCACGGCATCTCTCCTACCAGCACAACAGCTGGTGCCAAGTACTTCATTACAAAGACTTTTGCAAATGAAAATCCAAGCATTTACCTATTTCTGTATTGTTTAACTGTGATTTTGACAATTTCCAGACGAAGGGAAATAAGGATTTATGAAACGCCCTCTTGGGAATGGATATTTTGAAACGCAATTTACAATCTGTACCTTTATCCTCACTCAGCTCTGCTTCTTCTGATGATGATAGGCTGGCTGCAGCTGAAGGCTTTGTCTCATCTATAGGAACCAAGGAAATGAAAGAGAAGTTATTCATTAGGTAGCGAACCGATGAACCACTTTACTGAAAAAAAGCGTTATGCCTTATTGAGGCAAGATACTGGACCTGAATTTGATTTTCTGGGCTTCTATCCATTCACATTGCATTCACCAATCATTATTGGTCTGATTGGCTTCCCTAAGCTGGGGTAAACTTACATTACAATACTGCCAGATCAAGTCTGTACTACAATTCCTCATAATACAGAGAGGGGAACAGCTATCAGTTTCATGGGTAGGGTGGTGTTGCTATTTGCTTAGAGAGTCCATTTTTCATTTCATCCATCTATTTTGAGAAAAAAAACAATTGAGCCATTCTTAACTTAAATCATATCATGAATCCCATTGGAATTAAAATGATTACATATAAATGCTTTCCTGAAAATAGAAGCTTTCAGGAATCAGGCCTGAAATTTGGCAAGTCCCAGAAAATCTGTGGCTTGAATATTTTTTTTATTGGTAACGCATGCAGGCAAAACTATTGTAGTTAATAGATAGAACTAGTACCTGAATTTAATAGAATTTTTATACTTTCACTGTTGCTTTTTCTTGGCAATTTCTGTAGTTCTAAAACCTTTATAAGCCTTTGTTTTCTTTTTGAGGCTTTAATTTCTTTCAAAAGACTTGCCTCTGATGATTCTGTCAATTTTTTTTTTTCTAATATAGTCATCAAGTATTTTTAACTAGCTTGAAACAAGAGCTCTGAACCACCTGCCATGTTGTTTTTCCACGTGTTAACTGTGAAGTTCACTGATGATAGACTGGAGGCCAGACTTTAAAAAAACCACACCGTAATAACTGAAAAATTTCAGGCCAGTCTTAGTACACTATATCTGGCTTCTTCACTCTCTATAATAAGAATATATAAATCTTTATGTAACAGACTAGGTAAGAATACAGTGTTTATTTTTTCTCTTGCATTCCCTTCCACAGTATAGAAGCATACGATTCGTGATTTGTCACACTCAGGTGAACGTTACACCTTTTGGTTTAGGAAATACAAATAAGAACTTCAACATTTCATAGGATTGCACCTTACAGTGATCATTCATAGTGATTAAAAACATTTTAGGCACAAAACTACTTATCTTAGAAAATCAGGTCATTTTCTACTACTAAGAAAGAGCACAGAAGCAGCAGTCTAAAAGTTCCCAATGACGTTTTGTCTCCGCAATGAGCAGAGTGGAAAGGAGGAGCAACTCATTAGCTGAACATAACTAACTAGAGGTAATTGCACACCTCTCTGTTCTTGTCACCATGTGAACCAGTAGGGATAAATGTTAAGCCAGATAATTCTTTCCTGTAACACTGCATGCCTGTGGTCGAGGAGGTGATTCATGGACTATGCGTAGGCACAACTCTATCTTTAGGCACGTACCTAAAACGCGTTCCTAAAGTATGACATTTTCTGGATCTGGGACCTAAAACGTCTGGATCTTTTCTTTGACACTCTTCATGAGAGCAATGAAACATGACTACCAATATGAGATAGGAAAAGAATGTACATCATGGCTCTGATAAACCAGCTCTGACAGCTCGTAACATAACAAGTCATAATGATGGTTTTGGGAAAAACACAATGCATTTAAGGCACCTCCAGTAGCAAAGTCACAATTTAGAGAAGTACATATTCCTTAATTCTCTTGGGAAAAATGAAATGCATCTCATTCAATTGAGCTGCTTTGCAAATCAAAATATCAGGGAAATACACGCCCCATCAGAGTGAATATATCTGACAAGCACAACAGGCTGTATTTGGCATCTGCAGAGAGCAGTATAACTGGGTTTAACAGGAACCCCTGCAGCTGGAGCCAGGAGCTCCTAGAAGTCCTAGTCCTTAGGTGAGCCAGCAGCCAAGCAGGACTTGGTATGGCTAAAAGCTCAATATTGCTTGGGCAAAGCTATGCACCTGCCTACTCAGAGATTCAAAGCAGAATCTAGATTCAGACTGAGCAACCCATTCCTCCCTTCTCCCTGGTCTCCTTCCCCTGTTCAAAACATGGCTAGCACAAAAGTGAAAACCCCAGGAAAGGAAACGTGGTTGCCCTCCAGCACTTACAAAATACCACTGTATGCTTGTCTCGGGGAGGTTAAGGAGCCTAGGCCCAAAGTTTGCATGGGAATTTGTCCGTGGGAATCTTTTAAAATCTGTAATATTATGTGCCTGTAGCATCACCTCCGACTGACTGACCCTTATGAAGACGTAAAGAAGAGGTGATCAAGAGGACAGGAAATATAGAAGGACTTCAAGTACTTGCAGACAGCATCAGCTGTTAACACCTAGTTGCAGAAGACCGACCTGTGGAGTGCAGGGAGAAAGGCTGCACTTCCACGTACACATGCCCAATTCTTAGGACAAAAAGAAGGACCCTTATCAAATGAATTCCTCATCTGGAGACAGCCACAATGCATGTCAAACAGGTTAAGTCAAGAATCTAGGCCTTCTGAATTTTTTTGCTGCATTTACTGGTGGGTCTTTTTCATCTCAATCTTCCCTATATTGAAAACAATTTCAATTTTGATTAAAAAGAAAAAGTTCTGAAGAAGATGGTTTCATGCTTTCTGGATTAAGTATGTGTAGGCCACATCCTGCACTACAATGACAAAAAAAAACCCCAACCAAACAAGAAAAGCATTGTGTTAAATGTAATACTACAGTAAAAGAAAACCTTCAGAAATAAGGGGATTTGCAGATATTTTGATTGCCACTTCAGCTCTTTTGATAACTGATTAATTCTAGTTGTCTTTTGCACTGAACAGAGTTGGGTGGGATGAAAAATACAACCACAAACAGGAAAAAAAAATCTATTGTGAACACAGAGTGACATTATATTTTAAAATATTGAACATACTATAATTTATAAGCATACCATCTGCACAATCCACTGCTCCTGAACTCTGACATTCATTCGCAGTATATGCAATATCTTTCTGTATGGATTTAAATCTTCATAACCCCTGAGACTTGTGTAGACAATTCATTAAAACTTGAAAATACCCTTTAAAATCTTCAGAAGTACAGTTTTCATCGAAGGAAGCTTGCTTCCTCCTTCTCCAAATTTCCTTTCCCCCCATTTCTAGCCTGTGCAGAGGGCTATTTTTATATAGATAGAGGAAAAATTAGGTATTTCTAGTTAGAGGATTAGCTAGGGGCAGTCCACCTTAAAGTGAGAAGGTAGAGCTGGCAAACTTAAGAGGGAAGTCTGCATTCCTGCATTGCAATACATTCATTCATAATGAATGGAGCTGTGGTCTCTAATGGGAGAATTGCTCAAGACCTGAGCTAATCTGGTGAAAATGTACAAACATTCAATAGCATTGACTACAGTTATTGTTCACCAATGGGGATAAAACCTAAGAAAGCCCTTTAAGGAACAGGGCACAAACCTGCTTCTTGGCGCTGGCCCTCAGTTTCTTCAGTGTTTTTCTTCTCCTCTGTGCCATCACCACCTATGGAGAAAAACACATTAAAATTATTTATATTATGTCTTTTTATTGGTAACTGCAGAAGCAATATTAATTGTAGCCAATTCAGCACAAACTGCTAATTTAAGGCAAGCTGCCATGATAAAAGGGGAGAGATAGAAACATAAACTGAAAAAACCTGCAATCATAACCAGTTACATTTAAAACAGTTACATTTTCACATCTCAAGCTGAGGAAGGGGCTTTGGACTAAAGATTTTAATCTCAATAGGCATGCTGGAATTATCTGTACATCAAAAAAAGGTGTGTTTCCCTAAATACTTTCTGTAACAAATGAAATTGTTGCTTGATCTTAGTCTATGTATATTATGATGATTCTTTCCTAAGATTATTTTCCTCCAGTAACATTTCCACAAGATCCTTGAAGTGGCTGCGCTTCTGACTTGCAGAACCTACTTTTAATGCCTACGGAAGGTAAGAATAGGAGGGGGAGAACCACCTGAAATTTAGTTTAAAGGCACAACGCCACTTAGGTAAAGTATAAAAATGCATCACAAACAACTGCAAAGAAGAGAGCAAAATAAACCAAAGTAGGACTGCTAGGACCTAATGAATATTTCCCCTATTTACATTTACATTAATTCCCAATTTTCTCCACTATTTTGCATTGGCATTCATTATCCATTTTCTTTCCTCCAGCTCCCTTTTGGAAGGAGGGTACCAAACAGCGAATCACCACCGAGAAAAGTAATATCCTGAGGAACATCTACGGACACAAGATCAAGCTCTCTTAACCTTTGCTTGGCCTGATCAGAAATATATCAGGAAGTCTGTATTTTCAACAATGGAGAAAGTTCTTTTGGCTTCATAATAATCTCAGAGGCTGCAGTGCAGCTTGCTGGCTCAGATGTGATGGCCACGCTCCCTCTTTTCCAGCACGGCGAGACAGACAGCAAGAACAGCTGAGTACCAGCCTTAATGAGGCATTTGAAAACCTGACTGCTGAGCATATACACTGGGAGAAAAGAAATTCATTCCCCGGCCTGTAAATGGCTTGATAATGATATACATATTTTTTTGCTGTGATCTTTTCGGGCTCCTGGGTTTTTCTGATTACAGCTTCTCTAAAGCAACACGGTTAAAGCTCCTCGCGCCTCCACCTTGCTTTTACTTAACACGTAAAGTGGAGTGTGTTGAGGAGAACAGCAGTAGCCCAAACGCAATTAGGAGCACGGAAGAGAAACAGAGAAAGCGTGTGTTTTGCAGAAGCAAGTGTACATCTGGCAGGAGGCTCTCCCTCTTACCAGCAGGCAATTCATCCCAGCATCCAGCAGATGGGACTAGTGGAGAAGTATTTCCAGGCTGACCCTGCAGAGAGCTGCTCTCAGGAGGAGAGGAGATGGAGCAGGAGTTTGACACCTCATCTGATGGGGGAGCAGTGGGCTGGGAGCAGCTGATGGCCATCAGCGGAGACTCAGGCCTCCTGCCTGCTTGGTAACTCTGTACCTTCACAGGTGACCTGCTGTAGTGATTTCTTAGCATATTAGTACCCTCTAACTTGTAAAAAAATTGCATTACATGGATGACCAAAATGGCTTGATAAAACCAGTTGGGTTTTTTTCCCTGGTGATGCAAAGGTTTTTTCCCCTTCTTCAAGGGGAAAAAACCCCTCGAGATCAAAAAGTATGCTTTTCAAAATCAGCGTTCTGCCCTCCACACACAACAGGACTGCATGCAACATCAGAAATGAACCGATGTACTAGAAGATAAACTTTTCTCTCCCCCTCCCCATTTTAAAAAAAAAAAAACCACAGGCTTGGGATTTTGCAAGCTTTGCAGCAAGCAATTAATAAATAAGGAGAAAAATCCTTTACATCACCAGGATGTGTTTCAAAGGGATAAAGACATCTAGCTCAGGAGGTGCAGAAGGGAACAGTACGTTCAAGACAACCCTGTAATGCAACAGTGCAGTGACACTTGAAAAATCCTTACTGTTAGGTCAGATCCCCAGAGAATATTGCATCACTGCGAAACAACCAGTGCCAGAGCAGAAAGGATTTCATTATGGTCAAGCATAACATGCTTCGTTTTGCACAGGAAGACTTCACATTCAGAAAAAAGCAGGTCAGACATAAATGGTAACTACCTATATATCACTGAAAATCATTTCAGCAATTACCTTCCTGCATTCACAACATAAAACTACATTTCCGGATCATACTTGTTTCTACATCCATTATAGCATGTACAACTATAATTATGAGTTATTTGGCTAAACCCAGGTATTTCAAGGATTCATTCATGTTTTTTGCCAAGGGACTACATCTCTTTTTAAAGTCGCTTACTCACAGCAAACTTATACAACAAAAGAAAGTTTAAATGATCATCTGGTTCATTAGATTATCAGATAAAGCACATATTGACCAGTGTATTTTGTCAATCCTGTCTGTTATTTCACTGGAGATTCACTGTTTAAAACAGTTAATGTTATAACAGTTCTGTTATAACAGAATGAAAATTACAGCACTATATATTGGATTCTCAACATGTTTTCCATCCAACATTTCATTTTGTTCCTTTAGATAGAAAAATGTAAAAGATTTTAAGCAGAAGCTTCACCTCTTGTACTCTGACCCAGTCCAACAGACTGACTGGATTGTGACATGAAATGAATCTCGATCATCACACTTAAAGCACGTGTGGTGCCTGCCAAGTGACTTCAACAGAATTAGAGAAAAGGAAACACTAAAAAAGTAAGAATGGACAAGTGATCATCAAGTAAATGACTTACAGAAGGAAGAGTTAAGCTCTGCTTGGGCTGGAGAATCTCTTCATCTCAGGAGAAAGGGAGGAAGCCAGGTATGAATACACCGATAAGAAAGTAAGCTATATGGGGTGGAGAAGTGACTAATCCCAAAGCATCTGACAAACAGTTTTTTCCATTTTTAAAAAACCCTTCTAATGAGGCTCTCACCAAGTGTCTTCTACTGATGAAGAGTCTTTCTGTAATTATTGCTCTCCATTGGAGCTGGATGCAGAACAAATGGAAAGGATTTAAGTAGCACATCCTCAAGGCTAAGAGCTGGAAATATATTTTATGAGAGTAGCGAGCCAGTTTTTCACCATATTTTTATTCACCTCTGGCTTTCCTTTTCTCCAGGCAGAAAAGCCAGACCCAGTGCATTTCCCTTGAGTCTTCCCCATGTCATTATTAATAATAAAAACGTCTTTTCCACTGGATGGCTTGTGCAGTATCTGCTATCCTTCTCCTTCCACTACTGCAGCAATTGGCAATTCCATTTCCTTTAGGTGGAAGCTGTCCTCACAATATTCGCTTTTCCATTATACTAGTAATTGAACAGCAATCTGTCACTCACTCCAAAGGAGATGGAAAAACTGGCAAATGACATGCCGTGTCATTTTAGGCCAGCAAACGTAAATGATTTTGAGCCACATCAAAAGACAAATGTGAACATCTGTTTCTTTTCCCCGGCATGGCAGTCAGTTGAAAAAACAGGAGTTTGAGAATTACAGTAGCACCTTACAAACAAAATAAGCACATCAGACACTAAAATACCTACTTCTGGCCATATATTTTGCTTTCCTTTGCCAAGCTGACTACTGCCTGATAAACACTTGCCCTCTCTTCTTGGCCTTTTTCTTTGGTATCAGCAAGAAAATTCTGTCCCCTCTCCCCGGCAATGATATATACCCTCATTTATATTTGGTAGAAAACAGGCTAAACAGCGATCAATCAGCACACTCAGCAAGCTGGCAGAGCAAGCAGCACTTCTAACTAAACTAGAAAACCGGATATTCTGTGAGTGCCTGCCCACTTTATGTTAAGGAGAGGTATTTAGCTTGCACAGTAATGTGCCAGCTGCAGTAGCAGCCCCCAAATGAAGCAGATGATATGAGAACTAATAAGTCAGCAATCAGATAGGAGAGGGCTGGCACAAGATCCCAGAAAGTCCAGAGGACAAACCCTCAGCAGCAACATAAGAGCAGGTTTTAGTATTCTTCCCATTTTCTCTGCAAGAGCCCAGAGGCACACGGCTTTTTACATCTTTCACTGTTCTTGCGACAAACATGGCAAGTCAAAAATATTAATAGCCCGCTGGCCTCTTGGCTCTTCCCATTTCAGAGCTGAATAAGCGCCAGGTTCGCTCATACACCTACTCCTCATCAGCAGTATCTTTCTTCACAAGCAGTGATGTGCTTGGAGCTGAGTCTAAAGTCAGTGTCTCAAAAACTGGCACAAAAAGACATCTCAACAACTGGTACAAAAAAAGGCGTCTTCCAGAAGAATTACAGATAATGTATTTTTAGTTAAAGGAAGAAACTCTGCATAACCACTACAAACCAGTCGACTTCCACCTCTCCAACATAGATGGAGAAAGCTTACTGGACTTATATCTCACTACAGAGAAAGCTTACTGGACTTCTATTGCCCGTAGTGCATCAAGAGTAAGGTTCCTTCCAACAACCTCCTCCTTCCTGGAGTAGAAATAAAAGAGACAGAGAGTTGATGCCTCAGGCTCACGCCACTCTCACATACCTGTGTACGTACCAGATCCCTGAGTACCAAGTTTGACCCCGTTACATCCCTGCACAGCACTTGCCATGTGAGTCTGGATGCACTCACTGGTTCTCCAGGTGGCCAGTGACCATGCCCCTCTCCCAGGGTCTGCCCTGGGAGTCTCTCCCCAGGCTGGACCACAGTTCCGTGACAAATGCAAATGTAAAAACTGAGATCTGTCAGATAAAGGATGCCAGTTTTGAATTATCTTTTTTACAGCACAAAAATATTGCCATGGTAATCATACTAATGATGCGAAGGTCCTTCTAGGATAACAGGGAAACTAATTAATGAGAAAATTAAAAATATAGGCCTTGATCTTACAGCTGTTACATTCTGCACGTGAGTAGATATGCTGACTTCAGTGAAACTCCTCATACGCATGAAGAAGAAAGCATACATATATCCATATATACACTCAAGATCATATAGCCTACAACTGTTTTCAGACTATTCCAGTGGCAAAATGATATCAGACATAAACCAAAAAGCATATACACACAAAGGCCATTATTGTAGAACTACAAACACATTTAAATGAATCATTAGGGTGGTAGCCTGAGGTTATTGAACATTTTCAGTTGGCATTTTAATTTCTTTTAATTAAATTATGATTTAGGTCAGTTTTAATCACTATTTGAATATAACCCCTTTGGGGTAAATTTTAAGAAAGGTTAGTAAAAAGTTATCTGCAGTAATTGTTTAATGGAGTTATGAGACTTTTTCCCTCCGTGCTGCTTCAATGATCTACCTCGCTGCAGACCCAGACCTGAACGTGCTGCTGTCAATGCACCCAGCCTAGCAAAGTTGTCAGCGTAATAAATAACAGGTTTTCATTTTCATGCAGCATTTTGTCAAGAATTGTCAAGCAGTGTGGGAAAAGAACGAGAAAACTGCAGCTCGTGGGGATTATCTCAGAGGTTAAAAATAACACTATTGTATTGCACCTATTTAACGTCTTGAGAAATAGAGGAGTCTAATCTAAATCCCACCAAAGTCACCAGGCATGTTCCCCTTGCCTCACTCCTCCGGGGGTCACAAGGCAAGTAACTCAGTCTCATTATACTTTTTCTGGCCAGAGAAGAACCAGGGAGCAAAGCATGGGCCAACAGCTAGAGCATCAAATTAGGTGCTCAGAAGACACAAGTACTCAGATTTGTCCCAGTCATACATAAACATTGCTGGGAATGTTGTGCTAAGCTGGGTGTAATTCTTCTGTCTGACATACGCTGAGACTCAAAATACTGTAATAAATACAGGTAAGAGACATTTAAAATTCTGCAACTGTGACTTCAAAACAAATGAAAGCAGACATGTCCTGGAAGTTTGAGCTCTCTGACATAACCAGAGCATGGACATCATACCGTAGACGTCATGCGCAGCCAGCACAGAGAGCAAAGATACAATCAGCATTTTGATGCCAAAAATACACACCCTGTGCTGCACGAGTGTTATCACTACTATGAGAGTATATAAAGTGGACAGAAGTTGCTCATGTGACTTGATGCACGTTGAAGAACAAGCTGAGGCAGAGCTTGGAGCAGGATGGAGAAGACCTGACTTTGAGCCCTACAGGCAGCCCTATCTAAGAAACAGAGAAAAAAAAGGGACCCCATACATGAAGATGCACAATATGGTCACAAATTTTGTCATTACTATGTCATGGAATCACTTAAGTTGGAAGGGACCTTTCAAGATAATCTAGTCCAACCAGTGAAAAAACCAAACAAAACCCCCCAAAAAACCCACCCCACACACCACAAACGAACAACACCACCAACAAAAAACCAACAAAAAAACCTCTACACAAATCTCACACCACACCCAAAACAACACCCACCCAACACTAATCCATATTGCTGAGCACCATGTCAACTTGTCCCTTGAATACCTCCAGGGATGGTGCCTCAACCCATTCCAAGGCCTGACAACCCTTTCAGTAAAGAAATGTTTCCTAACATCCAACATGAACCTCCTCTGGTGCAACTTGAAGCCATTTCCCCTTGTCCTATAATCTGTGACCTGGGAGAAGAGACTGACCCCCACCTCTCTACAGTCTCCTTTCAGGTCGTTGTTCAGGTAGTGATAAGGTCTCTCCCCTTGGTCTCCTCTTCCCCAGACTGAACAACCCCAGCTCCCTCAGCCTCTCCTCATAAGGCTTGTGCTCCATAAGGCCTCCTCATAAGGCTCCTCTCCAGCTTTGTTGCCCTTCTCTGGACCTGCTCCAGCACCTCAATGTCTTTTTTGTGGTAGGGGACCCAAAACTGGACACAGTACT
>BJBW01007093.1:18190-37279 GCA_004320125.1 Scolopax mira | reverse complement strand
ACAACTGTGAGTACATTTCATCTCAGCACTCCATTCTGTACTTGATATCTATCTGTCATTAAAATTAATTACTGTATCGTCTGTTACAAAAGTCATAATAGGCATCTTCCAGCTTGGACTGGACTTTCCCTGACTTTCACATGACAGCAGTGAAGGTAGCTCATACTAAAATAATATACTTCTTCACAAGCTCTTAATTTCTTCAGAAACACAAAATACATTATGTTAAAAAGTATAAATTAAAACATTATTAAATCTTATGCTGCATTATGAAACTGTGGAGAAATAATTAGAGTGAAAAGATTTTCCCTCTCAGCTCAATTCTCCCTTCAATGTTATAACACAGTAACAAATGAGTATTGACCGAAACTAGGGAAGCAAGTTTGATAGCGAAGCAAAGTTAAGGAAATGAAAGCTTTAAGAGATAGAAATGTTCTGGTTGAAAAAAATCCATTCCAACCTTTTAGCCAGAAAGCAATAGGAAGATGGAAGAATCTTCTAAGTAAAAACAATAACTAAGGCCAGGGAAATTTAAGATCTCCCCTATTTGTAGGGACTGAAGTTCACAGTGTTTGATACCAGCTGGTTAAACTTTAAAAATCATGACCTCTTTCTACAACATTTTTAAAATACCCTGTCATCTTAACTTTAAGGATAAAATTACTGTTTGTTTGCTGTGATAGATCTCAAGGCACAAACTGCTTGCACAGAAAAGGGTTAGTACAAAAGGGAGGCAACGCTGGAAATAAATCATAAAAGGTATTTGTAAATGAAGATATTTAATGAAGGCAGGTTCGCTAATTAAAACATTCTTCAAACATTGCTGCTTAACCACAAAAGCAGAGAATGTCAGACAATTAAAATACAATTCATTGCACCTATTGAATCTATTCAACCACAATGGGAAAATGACTTTGTCATTTGACTTTCCATCAAACTTCCTGATTCCTTGTGGCCACCTGAGGGCTTGGGTGAAGGAGAAGCCTAAAGAAAAGATACATCTGTGAATGCTGGAAAGAAACCTTGACCAATTGTAACTGGGAAATTTTGGAAGACACATGGCCTTGCCTGATTTACCCCTATTGCTATGCTGTGAGAAAGAATCATGATATTACCTCCAACTTATGAGCTAATTAGCAACTGAGAAAAAAGGCTATCTAGGTGTGTACAATAACCTGCTTAAGTGTTCTGTAAACTCCCATCTCTTCTGCTGTCACACATAGCTCACACAGTCATCTACCCTGTATGTTGCTGGATTTTTAAACATCTTGCAGCTGTCAGATGCCCAGTTCTCATAAAGGACTCAGCTTGGCTAGGAGCTCTAGGAACTACCCTTTTATCTTCTACCCTTCCACAACTACATAGATCTAGAACCGAAATGCTGAAAGTTTCCAAATAAGAGAGGATGTAGAAAGGGAACTTGCAGGGTCAAGGGGAATATTTTTTTTTGTTCAACCATGAAAAAGGGATTGAATTGTTGGCTTTGCACGGAGCCCCGGAAACTTAGAAAAGTTCTCTGCCTGATATCCTGGTTATTCTACTGTATTTATGTCAAGAAACAGAAAAAAAAAGAAAAAAGAATAAGAGCCACAGATTGGGAAACTGGCAGCAATTTATGTGAAGTAACAGTTCAAAATAGCAACAAAAATTACAAAACAGAGACCTGTATTTGAGAAATTAAATTCCATCCCACTTGCTAAATGTTAAGGAATGAGCATTACCCCAAATAAAGCCAAACTGAATATTGTTCTTAAAAATTGCTTCTAGAATGGAAATTTTGTTTTCTTATAGAATTCCATATGGTTCCATAGGTTCCATATAGAGCTTGAAGGACACATAGGACATGTGATGTGTCCTGTCATCACATTTGCTCATCTGAATTTGAAATTCAAATATAGTATTTTCAGGAAAAGAAGAGTTTTCAAGTGCTAAGATGAATTTATTTCTGGAGTGGTGAGAACGTAGGAGTAACCACAATAAATACTGTGGGGAAAAATAAGGACAAAACCCATCAAATAAAGACACACTTTTTCAACCCTTTAAAAGGGTTATTCAGGAGCAATGGTGACAGAGTTCAACAAGGACTTCAATACAAAAAAGGGATCCTGAAAATAACCAGGCTTTTAAAGATTGATTCCTGCCAACACTCTCCCATTCTTTTAAGAAATAACGTGAATATTTACAGTGGACCATATTGATGTATGGCTTCTTTGGTTCTAATGCCACTCTGATCTACCTGCTACGTTTCCTTTTTTGGTTGACAATGATTCACATCAGGGAATCAAATCAATAGGAGTATTTCAATCAACAGCCTTCTAGCGACGAATTTTATCATCTAACCAATCTGTGAGGCTTCCTCCAGTCCCACAAGTCAAATGTCAATCAAGTTGAAGTGCAAATGTCCAGCCAGGTCTTTCAGTAGTATCTGAATATATTAGATAACATAACCAACATCTTAATTGACAGCACAAAGGCAGAGAGGGAGGAGGCTTACACTCAGAGAAGTCAGAACTGTTTCTATCTCAAAAGAAATGATCTTTCTGCACTCTCTAAAGAACCTTAAAATGCTCACAAAAGGATATAGAGGCATCGTCCCAGGAGAACAAGATTCCAATCACAATTTCACTGCTTTTTAAACAGATTTCCCTCATTCCAGAGACAGAAAAGTATTTGTGGAGGCTTCAAACTAATGTCTTTTTATTATGGTCAAAACAAAATACATCTCTTAACCCTTTCTGCTCTCCAATAGTATCTACGTCCTTCAAGATGGTTAGCCAAATATTACAGAAATTTTGCCTGCAATTTCTGCTTAAAAACAGCACATCTAGACAGGTCTCTGAACTGATCGTATTAAAAGCTTTTCTAATCATGATCATCTGTGCAAAAAGGTTTTCGAGCTCTAACTCTGGGAGAAATGATTCTTCTTTATAGGCTAATTCAGAGGGTCAACAAGCCACTTAAATCTCACGGTGTGTGACCAAGTAAGCTATTCCCAAAATCCCTCAACAGTTCCGAACCTCCCTGGTTACTAGAAAGTGATTTCTATTTTCATCTCAGAAAAAAAAGAGATAGTCTCCCTGCAAAAAAAAAGTGTCCAAGCATAAGAGTGTTCATGCAGTGGAATGTACAAAGAAATCCTGTATTTATATGGCATTGTTTATAATAGGGCTCCCCTTGTTAGCATGAACAAGATCCTTCATCCTGCCACGCTGGCTGATTGTGGCTTCTGAAATAATGAATAGGTGGCTAATTAGGATGCTCAGGACAGAAAAGGGATAACCAGAAGGGTGCTTACTATGAACAACTATTAGATGGGAAATGAGAGACAGTAGCATGGCAACATTCATACAGGTGAGGTCAAAAGGTTTTGGTACCTGGTGGAGAGGTGAGGCTGAACAGGGTTGAGGTTCAGAACTGAAACTTTTTTCTGTGTGGGGTTTTGTTTGGGTGTTAGTTTTTGTTTTTTTAATGGTGGAAAAATTCCCTTAAGTCAGTGCATAATAATGCGATACTCTTGTGTAGGAGTCTGGATCACGCTTCTCCTAACAGCACACGCTTCTATAATTTCCACATGCAATTACTGCGATTGCACACACAATTATGGCAGTATTAGGGCTTATTTTGCATGCTTCTCTGCATGGATATGTGAATCTACGGGTATAAAAGCAAAGTCCTTCAGAAGTTAAAGTTTAGAATAATCTTTCCTTAATGGAGCTTAAAATATTAAGCATCGTGACTCGGCAGTGTTAAATCACTGCAGTTAAAGGTAGAGAAGAATATTAGGTCATCTGGTCTTCTCTTTGCCATTGTGGGAAATCATTCATAAAGGAAAGCTGAACTGTAGAACTGCAGAGGTCTGTACCCGATGTTACTGTATCTGCCCTTTTGACTCAAGCCATTCTATCAGCAAACTCTATGACATATGATAACACGAAAGCGCTTTGAATTAAATGGTGCAGTTAAGTCAGCACCTGCTACAAGATACAGCATCCAGAATAACAAACTGATGGGTTAAAATCCCATGAGTCAAACACCATTGGAAGAGTAGTCCTGAGTGTGTATATTTACTAAAACTAGGTTATTTTTACTTTTAAATGTTTTTTCTTATTCTGGTACAGCCTGTATTTGCAGTGACATTATGTGTAACTCTCTAAAATGATCATTCATGCTTGTTGATCTTATAGCATTAACGTAGATATTAATGGAGATTATTTGGCAGATGTAATTATGATATTCCCTTATTTATTTTGATGTGATATCACAGAAAGGCAGGCCTTTCTGCATCTAATAAGATATTTGCACTTCAGGGTAGTAGAAACACAAGACCGATTACTTTCATAATGTATCCATCACTCAATAACACACACAGATTTGGTGATCTGTTATCCCTTACTCCCAGCTATTTCTCTAGCTGTTCCCAAGGCCTAAATCTGGTGTGCACTGAAGTCAATGGACACATTGCCACTGACTTCAGCTGACACAAGAACAGGATCATGTTTTTTCCCTTTAATCTTGCCACCAGGTTTAAATTAGGACTGATTCTGTAACCTCCACTTCATTCTACTGCATTCTTCAAATGGAAATCAGTACAGATACAATGAGTTTACACCTCATTCGTGTCCCTGTACTTCTACGTGTTTTCTCTTGGTTTGATATTGGCCCTGAGAAACACCTAGCCAACAGGAAGCTGGAGGCACGGGAATTTAGGTGAAATTTAGAATATGTGAATCTCTGCAGAAGGTTCTACACACGCGTGTAGTCTGCAACATATACTCTCCAGGAATCCAACATTTGTTTTTTCTCGTTTTTTTTTTTTCTTCCCTTAAGCATAGGAATTGGAGAAATAACCCCAAAGCACATTGGATATAGACAACTCAAAAAACCAGAGTCATCAATATTTGTGCCAACTGCTGACTCCATCTGCTGGAGTCATGACCCATGAAGTCAAGTGGAATGAAGAATGATTATTCAATTAATATCTTGAAGTGGTGACTACAAGTTACTACTCTATTTTTCCCTTGGAACAGTAAAACCAGATATCCTTCAAATTCATAAAAATATGAGTATAAAAATGAAAATTCCCCTCAATGCAGAATTTATGTATGTATTTATAGTTCCTACAAATGCATCCTACAATCGTTAAAAGGTCCACAGAGATATAGGTCAAAAGGGCATAACTATTGGAGCAGATACACAAAAGATACTTCTCTTTAGCCATGTAGGTATTAATTGCTGACAATCAATGCACTGATTCTCAAAATATCTTTAAGTCATAAAGAAATAACTAAGAACATGCTGTTGAAGCTCACGGCACCCTACAGGCAAACGTGTCAGAGAAGCTATGATCTCATCTATCTCATATGCACAAAGACGTAGACAGGCAGGGAAATATCTCCCTCAAATGACTTAATTCAGTGATAATTTCCCAGAGCAGCTATGTAGCTTCACCTAAATTAATGAAGCTGTGAGGAATATCAGGCAAGAAAGAAGAGACTGGCTATTAAGTGGAAATGTACTCCCTTTTAATTCTAATTTAAATTTTTTTTTTAAATCAATGTAATTTGCATAATCTCCATTAAAGCAATAAGACAAACCCACAAAATAATTTGGCTTATAAAAATATACATGCCATGATAACTGTAAAAAATGAAATTGGAAATATTAGATGAATACTGCAAATTCAACTGTAGGATACTCTTTGGCAAATATTGGTTGTATTATGATGGTCTTTATTTTTCTACTTTTATGTATGTATCCACTACTATATCAATCACACTAATCGTATTAAAATTTCTAAAAGTTCCTATCCAGTAATCTTGACACCGAAAAATAATTATAATTATATGTAATAAAATCAACAGGCCAGAACAGCCATAAAAGAATGTGCTAATCCATCAGTGTATCATATATCTAGCTGTGTATACCCATGTTTTCACATTTATGCATACGCACCATTCTTCAAGTATTTCTAATTTCTAAGCTAATTAACTGGTTGCATAAACCTTCATAATCCATTTGTCTTTAGGACAATCTGGCCAATTTAAGCAACCAACATACTGCTTCAAAAGCTTTTATTTCCATTTGCTGGCTGGTACATCTCTGCCTTTCTCCATGTGGCTCTCCCTTCCGATCATGTATCTTTTTGTAAAGAGAAGAACTGGAAGTTCCTGCACAGGCTATGATGGGATTTGGGTGACAGAGACCTTGGAGACAGTGCACACACCTTGTGTGCTGTCACAGATGGGTACTAGTTGATTAGGAAGGAGAGGCAGAGAAGAAGAGTAGGGGAAGCTCCGCTGCATGAAAAAGGAGTTTTTTCACTGCACAGAAGTCACTCATGAACAGATGTCCACTGAGAATCTCTCAGTGAAGGTCAGCAGGGAAAATAACACAGGGTGCTGTGGTGAAAGTCTGTTAGAGAAAGCCTGACCAAGAAGATTAAGTGGATGAAGCTCTCTACGAAAAAGTAGCAGAAGTCTTCTGACTGAAAGCTTTTGTCCTCATGAGAGAGATCTAATCCTCTGTCCTCTCCTTTTCTTGTTCCTCAGGCCTTTCTTTCCTTTATCCCTACAGTCATTTCCATTTCAAGTCTATCCACATCTACAAAACCTAAACATTAACACTTGTTTTAAGCAGCATACTGGAAGGACAAGAAGAAATCCTCTAAAATGTTGTCCAATCAAGTTAAATGAATTAAAGAGTTTGTGGGAGAGTTTTGCTACTGTTTTAATTGCAAACAAATCGTGGCCCCTAATCAGAATTGCAAATGAGTCTAGAATTGTTGTATTCACACCTTTTTAAAGACAAAGAGACTGCAGAATTTTAATTATTTTCAATTCATGTTCAAACTACTTATTAATAAAAAGCAACCAAGTATCACCCAGAGGCTCGTAACAGATAATGACATTAAAAAGCTCATCTCAGCCATTCTTACCATGTACTATTTATTATCAGGGATGGTTCACCCTATGTTAAGTTAAAAACCAGAGATGATTGTCGTAACATTGGCAATAAATGACCTATCACAACCAAGGCAATTAGTTTCAAGAATTCTTTCAGTTTAGCCGATGCTTCGGACAAGTGATACGTTTTAGCATAAAATACTATTTACTCACCTGTCTCTTCACTCTGCTCAGTCCCTTCTTCATTAGCATCATCTGTCAAAAAAATGGAAAGAAAATTATTAATAAAAATACCAGAAGATATGTAAAATTAAATATTCCATGTTTCAAATTGCCCATATCTCAGTTGGCCTCCTCTCATTTAACATTTTGCAGTGACATCTGAAGGTGGATGGGAAAAGAAGGTTTTGATACTAGACTGTTACTACCAGATACAGGAAATGTAGGGAATAAAAACAGGGAATAAGATTGTGCATAATTCACAGAATTCTGCAAATTATGATTTGTATAAAATAAAATTGCACTCTCTTTTCCAGCAGAGTTTTTGGTTATTTCTCAAGTTTCAGTTTCCAATATTAAGATCAATGGTAATGGAAATTAACAGTAGTATTTAGGTCGCAATTTACAGGGTCAGATCTTTACACCATGAACTCTGCTGAGATCCAAATGCTGGAACACGTGCTATGAGGATTAATTAAGCTCTGCTTTCATCAAGATTTAGAGCCTGAAACTCTATTTTACATATCACGAAAACAGAACAATTGGTTAATATTTGAGGCCTCCACTGTGCCTCAATACGTTTGCTACAAGCATTAAAAATCACAAGTGTGAAAATTTTCATGGATGCTTATGAATCTACAGTAGATGGGTCTGTATGTATTTGTCTCCTTCTTCCATCTCATTCAGACATGGTCTGGAGGGCAGGACTTTCAGAAGTTGCTAAACAACAGCTGGTTATGCTTCTCTTGAGTATGCTTTAGTCTGGCACAAAGGATCAGGGGATTTTACTTCCTTTCTCCTTATCCTGCAAACAACAGTTTTAGAGATCAAACGGCACCAGGACCCCGATTGTACAAATACAAATTTGTACACGGTAAGTTTAAGGAGCTTTGACAAGTAATTTTTGATATAAGAAAATGAAAAGTCTTGTTAAAGCCAATGGGGATTCTGCCATTGACTTCAACAGAGCCAGGAATTTCAATCAGAGTCCTAACATTTTTCAACAAAACACTTAGAAAACATTTGAGTAACACAGAGATTATTAATTATGCAGTTTTCAATAACATATTGCTTCCATGGAAGCATTTATAATGAAACCAGCATGATAAAATTTCAAGTTAATCTAAGACTTGACACTAAATCAGCAGAATATAATATCTTAACATACATATATCACCTGGTCTTCTGCAGAAGTTCTTAATTATAGTTTTGTAAGTGACTTGGAATACGAAATTCCCAAAGCAACAGACTAGCTTCTAAGCTGGTGATAATGGACACAGACAAGAAATCTGATGTTATTAAAAAGTAGCGAAGTCATTATGCAATATAATTATGAAGAGGCAAAGACTGCTTTTGTGAACTAATTGTGAATTAAAGGCTGTTTTTTTGCTGGGAAAAGGAACCTAAGTCTCACTGAAAGGCAGTAAAGTCCTTACGTCGCTTCTGAAAATGGGACTTGGGCTCCCAACTACTTGGTGACATGACCCCTAGGTCATTTGGATGCCTTTGAAAATTCTACCCCAATCTACATCTTTATCTGAGTTTCACTTTGGCACACAGCAATCCCAAGTCACTTCATATGCCTTTAATTCCTACTCTCACACTATTAATGCATCTGGTGGAAGTGCTTCCCTGTCAAATATAAAGCAGGCTCTTTCACCAACCTTGGGGTGGTTGGCTGAAGTGATAAACACCATGTTGATAAGAGTTCTATTCCCAAACCAATTATTTGAGATAAAAACCAGTGGTTTAGAAATCTGTATCCAAAATTCACTCACTTTCCCTCAAAAATCATAGAATCATAGAATTGTATAAGTTGGAAGGGACCTTTCAGACCATTTAGTCCAACCGTCACTAAACCATACCTCTAAGCACTATGACGACCCATCTTTTAAATACCTCCAGGGATGGAGGCTCAACCACTTCCCTGGGCAGCCTGTTCCGATGCTTAATAATCCTTTAAGTGTAAAACTTTTTCCTAATATCCAATCTGAACCTCTTCTGGTGCAACTTGTGGCCATTTCCTCTCATCCTACTGCCTGTTACTTTGGAGAAGAGACCAATCCCCCCTTCGTTCCACTGTCCTTTTAGGTAGTTGTAAAGAGCGATGATGTCAATGCTCAGCTTCCTTTTCACCAGGCTGAACAACCCCAGCTCCCTCAGCCTCTCCTCATAAGACTTGTGCTCCAGACTCCTCACCAGCTTCACTGTCCTTCTCTAGACCCACTCCAGCACCTCAATGTCTTTCCTGTAGTGAGGGGCGCAAAACTGAAGCTCTACATGTCTAATATAAAGAAAAATCAGCGCCAAGATTGCAATAAACTAGAATTGTAATACCTGGGTTTGGTTTGGGTTTTTTTTATATTCCCTGTACGTTTTTTTACTGCGTCTAGAAGAAGCCTTCCAGAGGTCTGCTTTGGTTCGAAATACGCATCACAGTTAGCCCCAAAGCAAAACTGAGCAAAACCATAGGAGAAGCCAAGAGTCAATCTTTGACACCAGTAAACATTTCCTTAAAGACATACCATCAATATTTCTTGCCCAAACTCCCCCATTTGAAAGATCTCAAATGAGGTCCTCTGTAACTATCACCTTTATTCAAGAACTGTTAGAAAATAATTGACTCAGAAAACATCCTATAGTGCATGCACATGTACCAACTCTTGGTTCCCCTTTTTTCTGGAGAAGAACAATAGTGACTTTTCACATGGCTTCCCCATTAAAGCCCTGGTTTTGGGGAAGCTCTACTAAGATGACCTTGCTGGAAAAGGAATGACAGACCTTGCAGCACGGAGAAGAAAACTGACAATGACTCCTTGCAAGGGTCAACCCACACCCAAGAAAACTCGCATTGGTATTTAGAAGGCTTAGAGCACAAGGAAGCCTTCTAATCCAAAATGTGCCATATGGTTGAGAATGCAAAATTTCCCAGCTTATAAATTGGACTATAGTATATAAAATTAAGGTATTAGATCAGTGATGGAACAACAGTTTCCAGTCAAGTATAAAATAATTTACAGCTGAGAGTCAATTTATGATTGAAACTTGTCCTCTAACACTTGTGTTGTCTGGGATAACTGTATCTCTCAAGATCACTGTTGCCTTTGAGAGCAAGATGCTCAGAGCATGCACATTTGTGTAAGTCACAGGCTCCCTGGTAGAGTCATGTATCAAGTGATGCCCATTACTCGTCCATTTCCCTCTCCCTTGATACCTGCTGAGCCCTCTGAAACAGAGTAATTGCACCAGACCTGCTCTTACTGACATGAGAGAGAAGAAGAGATGCCTTCTTCTGTCGTATACTTTTTTTTTTCTTTTGCCTTGCCGGTCAGGTTCTTTCTCTGGCTCACTAGTCATTGCATACAAGCAAATACAAGCCAGATGGCTAAAACCATCAATCTGTGTTAAGATTTATGTTAGGAACAGAGAGGTGAAAGGCTCTAAATACCGCTGCTAATCCCCAAAGCCATTAAACCGCCTCCTCCTTGTTGCTCACGCTTCTATTTGCATTCTTCTTCATGTTAGCACACGGAGAGTCAGTGCTATGCAAACACCTTTTATTTTTAACTGTGCATGCAATGAAGAGTTCTTACAGAGGAGCCAGCTCCTTGCTGCAGGAGGCTGCTGTTTCATCTGCATTCAGGGGCTGCATCCCGGGCTGCCGGTGCTCCCCCAGCAGCACCTCACGCTGCCAGCTCCTTCCTGCCTTCCTTTAACCTCTCCTCAGCTGCCTCGGCTCATCCTTCAGGATTTGTTCCTTTTCTGCTGTTTCCTGGTTGCCAGCCGTTCACCTTATTTCCAGCCAACCCACGTGTCTCAGCCTGCTCCTTCTCACAAGTGTGGCTCCAGGTACCAATCATAACCAGTGGAGGGGCTGGGTGGGCACTGGGTGGGACCGGACCAACCCCTCCTCTGCAGCCTCCTCTGGTAAACAGAGCCATGAGATGGGCAGAGCTGCAGAGGAGGTTAATGGGACAAGTCTGTGATCCTACCGCTGACGCTTGGAAAAAAAAAAAAAAAAGCCCAAACCAAACTGTCTAAACTTTGACAAAAATTTCCCTTGTTGAGCAATTTTGAGCCAGCAATGTGCCCTTGTTGCCAAGAGGGCCAATGGAATCCTGAGCTGCGTAGGGAAGAGTGTAGCCAGTAGGTCGAGGGAGGTCATTCTCCCCTTACTCTGTGCTGATGAGGTCACAACTGGAATACTGCGTCCAGTTCTGGGCTCCCCAGTTCAAGAGAGACAAGGAACTACTGGAGGGAGTCCAGCGTAGGGCAACAAAGATGATATAGGGTTTGAAGCATCTCCCTGATGAGGAAAGGCTGAGAGAGCTGGGACTCTTTAGCATGGAGAAGAGAAGGCTGAGGGGAGACCTTATTAATGCTGACAAGTATCTAAAGGGTGGGTTGAAGGAGGATGGAGCCAGTCTCTTTTCAGTGGTTCCCAGTGACAGGATGAGGGGCAACAGGCACAAGCTGGAACATGGGAAGTTCCACTCAAATACGAAGAAGAACTTATTTTGGGTGAGGGTGGCAGAGCCCTGGAAGAGGCTGCCCAGGGTGTGGAGTCCCCTTCTCTGGAGATCTTCAAGACCCACCTGGATGCTGGCCTGAGTGCTGTGCTCTGGGCAGCCCTGCTTTGGCAGAGGGTTTGGACTAGATGATCTCTAGAAGGTCCCTACCAACTCCAACAATTCTTTGATTCCATGAAAAGACCAAAGCAGTTCTTGCTCTCCACATTTCTCTCTACTGTATGTGTTTCCAAAACTTTGTCCCAAAGCGTCAGCTGCCCATCTACCCTTAGGGAGCTTTCTAATCATGTGTCTCACATTCATTTTCAATGCTTAGTAACTGAAAAATCACTTTCTGCTTGCTTTGACCCCTTCTGCTCCCCAACAGGAACTTCACAATAGTCTACAGGCTCTATGTCAACGTTTTTGTAGCAGAGTAAACCACACAAGAACACCCTAGGGTTTGATGAAGCCCAAACATACACAAGGGTCACAATAACCTAGAAACTCACAAGCTCTTTGGGTTATTCTGATCCCTCCAGCTCAGTTCTCCACTGGGAGAATACGACCAACTGACCAATAGCACAAAAAGCAATGTTTTCTTTGAGGAAAAGCAGATTTGGAAATCTCTGCCAGATGAGATCAACTAAACCTAGGCCTGATTCTTTTCACATCTACTTGTAAAAAGTTATATTTTCCATAAAGCTTTCCCTCATTGTCAGTGCTCATAAGAGGAAGAAGAAAAAAGAAAAAGGTAAAACAAAAAGATCCTTAACAAAAAAGTACATTCTTCTGCATTGGAAAAAGAAATAGGACTTCTGGTTCTGAACATTTGTGTCCTTTAATCATACAATCCCGCATACAGAGCAATAGGGACTATATAAACATCCATCTGACAATAAGCAAGTTTAATCAATTTTTTAAGTCTGATTCTAAAGAAACTTCCACTGATGCACTCTGCACATCCTGGCCTTACTGCAGCACTGGTGCAGTTTTTCTTCCCGTGTTGCTTAGTTACACCAGTCCCACAACACCCCAGCCTCCCTGAATGTAAAATGTGTTTGTAGCTTTTGAAGCCGTATCAAATAGAAATCCTCAGTATCAACCTCCTAAGAAGTTAGGCACTGGTGGGGGTTTTTTTGTCACCACATAGATGGCTTCTTTTATGTACCGTATCACTTGATCTGCTCTAAAATACATATACCCCTACGAGCCTCAGCTGCCTATAAAGGCTACGCAGTAGCTGCTGGACAACATTGTTCCAGTGCAGGAAACGGTGCTCACAGCCAGGATCAGATCTGGATTTCTATTTCACAGATGCTTCTACCTTACATAAAAGGAATGAGGCACTCTTTGGGAAAATATACACCACTTTGGATTTTTTTATTTAAATAAAAAATAAAAAATCCATTGCAAAACTTCCTTATTTCCCCCCTGCCCTAAACTGCTTAAAACAACTGAGTTTTGTTTACGCAAGTGCTAACGTGAATTTCACACCCATGTGCATGCTAATGTAGTAGTCACACACAAAATGGTATGTTTTGCATGTGGCAACACATTTCTAAATACAAGCTTCTAACAAAATCTCATCAGTAACCTAAGGCAGAGGCAATCAAATGAGACAAACACAAATTTAACTGCATCCTTTGCAATTAGAAGCACTTGAGCACATGAAGCGACTCAGTGTCAGCGACCAGATAGGACAGGATATTTTTGAGCATGACATAAAATGCATTTGGAATGCTTTACATGGGATGCCACAATATGTAAGACAGCAGGAAGAAAAGCTCCCTGATCGAAGATGTATTCGGGTAAGACATTACACAGAATAAGCTTCTGCTTGTTCACCTTCTGGTGCCAGGCATCCGTGTGTGAAGGACTGAGTCCGGGACAGAACAGCAATACATTTCCCTCCCCCACCAGTCTCTCCCTGAGCCTAAGGTTACACACAGACCATGGTGATTTATAGCCACCGTTGGACCAGTCCTCTGTTGGCTGAACTAATCCTCTTTTTAACTATATTTAAGACCTACAGGCTCGGCAGCACCTCACAGAAAGCATTCTCATACCTTAACCATGCACTGGGTGAAAAACTACTTCCTTTCGCTTGTTTTCATCCTGATTCATCATTTCCCAGGACACTTTACACTTCTTGCCTTACAAGAGATGGTAAATAATTGCTCCATATTCACCTTTCTAATTACTGTGCTCATCATCTTCCCTGTGCTCTCCCACTCTAACAGCATACACAGCAGCCTGGTCCTCGCATCTGCACGACCCCTGTGCCTTCAAGGGCATCCTCATCGCCTGCCACTTCGCTGTTTCAATGCAGCCTTTATCCAGGCTGGAGAGCAAAGGGATTTGGAGTGAGTGGACAAATACATAGAAATAGCTGTTTCCCTTGACTTCTGGATTGACTGCAGGCTCCATCGTCAGTCTCGCAAAAGGGGACAAGGAAAACATCTACAAGATGCTACTGGAGCAAAGAAGAGGATGCTCCACTTAGAAAAACAAAAGCTCCCAACAACAGAGCTTTACCAGGCTACAGTCCAATGTCTGTCCAGGCCCTGCTCCAAGAAGTGCCATTGCTTGGAGCATCAGGAATGAGGAGGCAAACAATTTTCCAGACAATATCTCAAGCTTCTGTCAAACTGTGTACAACCAGAAAAACCAAGCCCAAATTTTGAGGTGACCAATACTTGCAACACAAAGCCAAAACCCAGAGCAATGCTCTGTCAGCAGTCAGCCAGAAAATATTTCAGAAGGGATCATACCAGGAAGTTTTATTAAGGTTCAAACCGAAGCAGGAAGCTGCCCACTTGCCACAGCCATGTTAGGGTGTGAGGAACCCTCTCTTGGTCTGCACATCTCAAGATGCTGAAAATAGTATCCGAGTCATCAATTAGATACTCTGTCCCTCGAGCACTGCTCCTGAACTGCTTCCTGTTCATCCTCCCACACTGCACTGAGACTCTGGCAAAAGGGGCTACAACAGACAACCCCAGTGACTGGCACAGGGGTGGCACTGCCATGGCAAATGTAGACAAAAAGCCATAGAAAACGTTTGTTTCACAGTTTTACGAATACCTGTTCGCTTGAGATTTTGAGGCAAGTTGTTTCAGACGCATTTTGAAATGGACAGATATTTTAAGCATTATGGCTATATTAAACTTTTGGACCGAGAACAATTTTTACAGCATCCTATTTATGCTGGAGTACTTTATCAGGGTCTCTAGGTGCTGTGAGAGAAAACTAGAGAGCAAAGCCAGCATCCTAGTCTGGTGCACAGGCTCCTCCAGCTCCTCCATATGGATAGGGCTTCCTTTGAAACCTCTGCTACTGAGTGACAGGGAACCATAAAAGAAAACAGGACTCTGCTTCTCCCCAGCTGTTTTGAATTAAGTCCTTCAACAAGGGGTCTTGCAAAAGCCATCTGAGGATGACACCCTCCAATAAAGACAGCTCAAAGGGGTCTTCGCACCCATGTGAAATGGTCAGTGTGCCACTGGTTCGCTCTCAATGGCTTGATTCATAGCCCTGGAAAGGGAAGGGATGGATTCCCACACACCATCTCATTGCACATTCACCATCTGAAAGCCAAGTGACAAGTGAACAGTCTCACAATCCAGAGAAACCAGAGGGTCTCCTGAGCATACCAATACAACAGCAGGGATTTCAGCTCCATCAGAGCTACAGAGTCAGTGAAGTGAGACTTGTTTTGCTCCTTCCAGACAACAGGCCTGTGTTGTAGATGATCAAGCCCACAACCAGGGCACAGGCCAAAGGCTGTGACACCATGTCCCAATCTGCTGCTGGTTTCTCTGGCTCTGGTTTCTCTGTCTCTGTCCCAGCTTCTGCTCAGCCCCAGATGTGTTCATGTACCCACATAAAGTGGCTAGACACAAATTGAAGCTCTGTGCCATCAGCAGGGACTCAGCCCATCCACAGTGCCTTGAAAGCTCTGTGAGGGACAGCAGTGAAGAAAGGGAGATGACAGTCTGGCTGCCTCTAGTTGAAACCCGTGAAAACACAGGCGGTTATCAGCTGGGTACGTGACAACCTGAAAAACCTGCACAGAGATGGGAAAAGTAGTTGCAACCAAAACCTTCGGGATGGCCTCAGTGATCAGGAGAAGGCCAAAGGGATTTCAAAGTCCCCCACACCTTACTTCCTAGCGGGGGACTGTTTTGGGGGGAGCTCCAAGCCCTAGTGGCCTTTGCACGTCTCCCTGAACCAGCCAGAACACAGAGAACCTCGTGACTTACGAGGCAAATCACTACCCAGGTGAAATCTCAGATAAAGAATACCGGGTACTTCCAGTAAACTGCTTGGCACCTATCCACATGGTGAAATAAAGCCCATGAAAAATATTTTGTGGAATATATTCAGGCAATGAATTAAGGAAACGAGTCAGCGCATGAACACTGCAAATGCAAATAAAGAGGCTAAATTTATCAAACAAATCATCCATTTGATACAGGATTACCTACTAAGGGCTAACTTATGATTCCTTTGCTCACTCTGAGGAGCGCTTCAGCCCCAGCGAAGTCTGTCGTAGGAAGAGAAGAGGGCGATGCTTCTCAAAACCAGTACAGAAATTACAATCTCTGCTTAAGAGTTCACTCACGTATTAGTGCAGGGATCTGCCTTTTTAATACAAAGCCCTTCATTCAGCCATTTAGACAGTTTCCAATTTGATTCCAAGCCTGGTATATCTCTTAACTATTAATTTCCTCTGTAATTGTAATATATTTACACATTTACACAGGACTGGGATGCTGTGCATCCTCCTGAAGTAACAAGAGGATTAACAGACAGTCGCTCTTACCCATATGCTTTGGGTAGGGGGGACAGTATTTTTGTCAACCAAAGAAGAAAATCCATTAAATGTCATATCCTAGAATACAGGGGAGAGAAAAGTTTATTGAAGACGAAGCAATTTCTCTCTCGTTTTCCTAACGCTGAGACGGCTCAAGAAAAAAAAAAGAAAAAAAAAAAGAACAAGCTCTCGGGCTCAGCATCCTTTCATCAGCTCTGAAAGGACACAGAGTCTAAAAGCCTGCATCTTCCATCTATCAATTGGTCTAATAAAAGTGCATAGCTGTCCTCTCTCTACCAATTTTAGCGATGCTTTAGTGAAGTAATTTTGTTACTCTGCTTCAAGTAGTAAGAACGTATTATAACCTTGAATGCTAGAGCTTCACAATACGTACTGTTTATAATATTATTTTTGCCTAAAGAACATTTTCAGAAAAAAATATTCCCTTTTCCAATCCACTGATAAGACGTGGTAGATCTAGAAATAATTTAAGCATTACAACTTAAGATAAACCTTTCATAATATACAACAGCCACCATGAAAAACAAGCAACTGGCCAAAGGTCCTTACAAGGCTACCTATCTGACATATTAAGTAGGTAGGTATACATAGTATACAAGAGGGAAAAAAAAATAAATCTTCGTGTCCAGCTGGCAACTGTTTACAAATAGTCTTAATTTACTCCTACGCATCCTATATCACTGTAAGGTAAATGTTGGTAAATCTAGCTTTTCAAGAGGGATTGTTTTTATACCACTTCCTGGTCAGTCTTATAAATATATATATATAAAAATAAAAGTAACACCTAGTATCTAGGCTCCATGTAGCATTCTCTTAGAAGAAACAATGAATTCCAAGAGAAAAAATGATATGAGTATCAGCTCCTTTACGGGAAAGCTCCCTCATAATACTAGTAGCAATGAATCCAGGGATGTAAGAACTACACATCTGAGCCAGAACTGCAGGCAAGGATATTTTATTTGCCTGAAAGATATGTAGCAAGACATTCTCTTAGATGAAGTAGAAAGAATTTCCCAACACAGCTGATAGGGGAATGGCTGGGTCATCTCATTCCGTGAGGAGACAGGACTCAATTGGTAAGAGGAAAAAAACACATCATTGTTTGTTGCACCTAATATATTAAAACTGTGACCCACCTTAAGCACAGAAGGTTGGTTGTTCTACAGAAGCAGTCTTTTTCTACTAGGACATATATAAACTTCTCCAGAAAAAAACCCAGAGGTTCAACAGAAAATTCTGCATGGACCAGGACACTTGACCTTCTAAATCAGGGCTTCTCTGAAGAACCACTACGATGAGATCCTAAGTCTGAGTTAAAGATTAAGTGGGCTCCCCCTTGGAGCATGCTGGCTTTGGCTCGGGTTCTCTACAGGCTACTGATTACTGAAAGTAACTGAGAAATGCTGAGACTGTGACAACTGGTCTGCTACTGAACAGCTTTGCTACACTCCAAAAATACGAAATTACTTAGAAGTCTGCCTCTTCCCCCTATATATTTAAAGTTTGCAAATGACAAGGCTCTTGGCAGTTGTCTTAATATCAGTACTATTACTCGACTAATTTCTTTGGCATTCCACTCGCAAAATAGGCCTAATGATATGTTCAACTAATGGAACAATTTCCCTATATCTATATTCCACTTACTCTAATGCACTGAGGTGTAACTCTAGCTTCATTTCATTATCACTTGACTAGCTCAAGCACTTGGATGTCTTTCTGGATTTATTAATGCACTGGGTTTAAAGTAATAACTATTTATGTATATAACTCCATGAATATATTCTTCTTTCTAAGCATTTTTGTCCACATCTATTAAAGCAGATGTATTTCATAATGCTTCTGAATGTGAGACACACTTTAAAAGCGTCTCAATGTTTTTTCTCTAAGCTTGAAGTAATATTTCAGTGTTATTCTCTCCTGTGAGTGTTCAGACAGTGTCCTATCAATTCAAATTTAGGGCAAGACTATACTTAAAGACTTTCATTTCTAGACATTAATAGATCCACCTAAAACCAAACCAAAACCACCACAGTTTGGCAATTCCTTTCACAGTCTAAATATCAGGAATTCATTGGCAAAGGTAGAGACAGTTACTAATTCCTTGACACAGAGCCATGTTGATTAAGTCCTCTGTGAAACCAGAGAGATGGAATATTCCTACAATAGGAGAATCTACTGATTACTCGTCAAAGACCACTACATTAAATGCAGATGGCAAATCACAAGAAACCAGAAAAAAGGAATATGATGGTCATCTGGTAATCACCATCCAGCCCTTCAGCTGATGGTCTCACCAGTAGGTTATAGGCAATATAGGGTAGGGCTGACTTCACAGAACCACAGAATCACCTAGGTTGAAAGGGACCTTTTAAGATCATCTAGTCCAACCAATAAAAAAAAAAAAACACACACACAAAAATATATTTTAAAAAAACACAAAAAAATCCACAAACCCCACCCCACACCCAAACCAACACCAACCCAATACTAATCCATATTCCCGAGCACCATGTCAACTCGTCTCTTGAACACCTCCAGGGATGGTGCCTCAACCACTTCCCTGGGCAGCCCATTCCAAGGTCTGATAATCCTTTCAGTAAAGAAATATTTCCTAATATCT
>BJBW01007093.1:0-18088 GCA_004320125.1 Scolopax mira | reverse complement strand
AGCTCCCTCAGCCTCTCCTCATAAGACTTGTCCTCCAGAGCCCTCACCAGCTTTGTTGCCCTTCTCTGGACCCACTCCAGCACCTCAATGTCTTTCTTGTGGTAGCTGACATAGAACCATAGAATGGTCCAGGCTGGAAGGGACCTCCAAAGGTCATCTAGTCTGTCCTCCCCGCAGTCAGCAGGGACACCCCCAACTAGACCAGGTTGCCCAGGGCCTCGTTGAGCCTCACCTTGAATGTCTCCAGGGAAGGGGCCTCAACCATATCCCTGGGCAACCTGTTCCAATGCTCCACCACCCTCATAGTAAAGAACTTGTTTCTAATGTCTAATCTAAATGTGCTCTTCTCTAACTTAAACCCATTGCCCCTCATCCTGTCACTACAGGCCTTTGTAAACAGACTCTCCCCATCTCTCCTGTAGCCCCCCTCAGGTACTAGAAGGCCACTATTAGGTCTTCTCTTCTCCAGGCTGAACAACCCCAGCTCCCTCAGCCTGTCCTTGGAGCGGAGCTGCTCCAACCCCTTAAACATTTTCGTGGCCCTCCTCTGGACATGCTCCATCAGGTCTATGTCTTTCCTATATTGAAGACTCCAGACCTGCACCGTGCTCCAGGTATACTCAGAGGTCTCACCAGGTGAGGTCTCACCAAAGCAAAGTGGCAGAATCACCTCTCTGGATCTGCTGGCAATGCATCTTTTGATGCAGCCCAGGATGTGATTGGTCTTCTGGGCTGCAAGTGCATACTGCCTGCTCGTGTCTGACTTCTCATCCATCAGCACCCCCAAGTCCCTTTCCTCAGGGACATCTTTTGAAGTGGTGGTACCCTGTGGAAAAGTGTCAATGCAAGATGGCAAAGAAAGCCTGAGACTGTATATTCATTATTAGGGCACTCCTCCAGGAGAGAGAACCCAGATATCGATCATTTCTACAGGGACATTAATGGAGAGTCATTTGGGCAGCATGGATCTTTCCTGCCTCTCCCTGTCTCCTCACAAGTTGAAAATCTAAGTGACTCCTGTAAGGACATACCAAACATCCATGGTGATACAAGACATTAAAATCAGATCTCCGGAATCACTGGCTACTGACCTAACCACAGGAAACCTTTCACTGAGTCAGGGATAAAGTTAAAGATGCTAAACCGTCTCCTTTTAAAGCTCCAGCTCACTAGGCAGTAGGTGCTCAGGTCCTTCTGGAAGCTAGCATCATTATGGCATATCCAAACTGGTATTCAGAATCATTAGTTATGAGAAAATTGCAGTGGGGAGTCTATGAAAATGGGTACTAAGATATTTTAGCAATCTATACCAAATTGTGGCTGCCGAGAACTAAAACATCTTCGTTTGGACCGCTGTCTGTGTAAGCACTGGATCAACCTTTTGCACAGTCACATACCTGCAAACCACCGGATTTGCTGCACCTTAGAAGGTCCCCACCATGACCACCTCTCTGTGGTCACATCTCAAATGCCCAGTTCAAGCAAAAAAATAGGTAGAAACTTTCCATGCATGAGAATAACCTTTAAAACCATGATAAAACTGATCATCTCTATAATGCAGCACAACGCAATTATAAGTCTTTATACAACGTGACCCCCAACCACACAAGTTCTCTGTACAGAAAAGTTCAACAATGTCAGGTTTTGAAACCCCCCAAAATAAATAAATCTCCCATCTTCCTCTCTTTTCCCATTTGTGCTTGCCATGCTTCAGCTTTAAATCATTTCTTTGTCTCTCGAGCTTTCAAACCCAAATGAGCTTTACATTTATAACAACAATTCAACAGGCTTTAATCTGTGATTTCAAAGACATTAACGATCGAGGTGAGTATTAATACTCTAATTTGTTGGCAAATTGACACTATAGTCTACTCTCGCTTAATCTGAAGGGCAGGGACAGAGGCAGTAACAGGAGGAAGGGTACTGCCACTTTATTCTATATGTTGGAGTACACTGCCAAAAAAAATAAAATCACACAGATTGGATGTGAATGCAGTCTTTGAAATGCATGTTCAGTGTGCTCCAGACAAAAATATTATTAAGCAGTTAGACACCATTCTATGCTACCTGAATTATTCAATAGGTCTTTAAGTTTCACCTGCCAATCATTGCAAACTGGAGATTACAAAGTCGTCTACAAAAAGCTTTGTTCTAGTGAGATGAGACAGAAACATCCCAATTTCCATACTACCAGCCAAAGCGAAAGGAAAAAAACCACTGCAACTACTTGTGACAACGCAGTCCTGTAGAATTAATGGAGACCCACAACACACCAAAGCTCTGCTTCCTATTACTCAAAGGCCCTTTCTACCCGACAGACAGACAGTGTGGGGAGTATTTCAGTGACTGCCACTTCTGAAATGGGTGATAAAACAAAACACTAAAATCTGGATCTTGTCACATATAGTAGGATTGTTGTCACAGAAAACAAAATAGAACGGGAGAAACTTAGGGTTGACAAAAAAGCTGAGTCACAGATTTCTAATGATATACAATAAAAATAAATCATAGCCATATGGGGGGGAAGGGGCATTAACAAATTTACTATCCACTAGGTTTCCTAAAATTCCAGCAAGTAACCTCCTGTGTGAAATTGAAGATGAATGGCTAACATTCCCCAAGTGCTCCGGCGAGAGCCATCTTTCTCCCATTCATTCTTGCACAGGGACAGCTCAAGTTTAAAGTTCTCATTCAGACACGGTTGGGCTCTAACCCCTGCGGTATCTTTTCAGGCCCAGAGAAACCCTACCAGCATCGTTAATGAATGAGCAAAGCGTGTACGAAGTGCATGGAAAAGCAATATACTCTAGGAGCTGTATACATTAGTGCAAATAATTTTCTTCTCTGACTTAAGAACAGCCAGTGCCACACACCAGGTTTTGGGAGGAGACAGGACTACAGCAGAGAATGGAGACACTACCTGTACTGAGCATAAAAAAGCAGGCCTTGATTTTGCAAAAATGGTATCGCAAGTAGTTTTACATCTTCACAAATTTTAAATGTCTGCATTTGTCCAGGATCAGAGCCTCTAAGCACAGCTGACCATTAAAGAATGATCACGTTTTAATATTTGGCTTAAGCGGGGAAAGAAGAAAGGAGGCCAACTGTTGTGGTTTCTATGCATCATTTTTTTCAAGTCAGATGGTGCTTGATTACTATACCTACCTAGAGGGAAAAACTCGCCCATTTTCTTCTTGAAAATCTTGTAGTCAACCTCCAAAAAAACGCAGAAGATGATACGATCCACCTGTAAGAAACAAAATTATTCACTGTGAAATGATTGCAACCATAAACATTGGCAATAATAGTTAATAAAAGCAGAGAAACTTTTAAGCCAACACACTTTTATGCTCTAGGCAAGCAAGAAAACATCAGAGGGATGCATGTTTTGACTTTATTGTGCATCTGTGCTGTAATTTACAAAATAACATTTGCAATCGCAGTTCACAACTGTATTCTTTGTTAACTGCCTCCTGTTTATGCAAACCACACTTGAGCACAGTATAAATGACTTTTGGCATTCTAGATGAGTACTGGGATGCAATGTTTGATGAAAGAGTCACATGGGGGGCTTCTAATAAGCATACAAAAGAGTAAATGGGTAAGCAAAGAGCTCTTTTTCCAATCCTTGTCCGACAAACCTATTTGCAAAACCATTTAGTATTTTAAAATGTCTTTAAAAGGTTTCATGCGGTTTTAATTTACATGAAACCACTTACTCTTGCTATAATACAAGCAGAATGCAGCAAAAACAAAAGCTGATTAGATGACAGGTAGCACACGGGGTAAATAAAACATTTAATATGCCATCTACTTAGGGAGGCTGAGCATACCAATGAAACCACAGTTCGTAACATACGTGCCACCCACCAATCACTTCAAATAAATTGTTTGGGAGATCATTGTATGTGAAAGGCTTTTTTAAAAGAGACCCTCAAAAAAGCCAAACAGAATAAACACCAAACAGAATTCCATAGACCTTTAAGATTGACAAACACCCACACTGGACTTCACTCCAGCCTTGCTATTTCTTTGTTTTATCTCTGTGCGTAGCCCAGCACAATTGGCCTCTGCAGCCAAAACCGAGCTCCAGGAAGGAGCTGTGAAAGGTCTAAAAGACCCTCCCACGGCCGAGCTGAGGAACCTGCAACCCCATAATCAAGCTTTTCTCTGAAGCACGTGAGAGCTTAAGCAGAAAGGGATGAATCCCAAGCAATAGGAAATCCAGCATCTTGGCTGGCATGATGCTGTCCTCCTGTCTGCACGGGCAATAAGTCGATCTGGGGTAGCAGAGCTCCTCGAGAGCACATGCTAGAAAAAGCTTCAGCTTCCTCCCCCCTGCAGGGGAACTGGCAGGAGGAAAGCTCTCAAAAAACCCCGCTTTCGTTACGATAGCTTCACTAGAAGATGCTGTCCTTTTGCTAGAGCTGCTCTTTGAAGCAAAGTACAAGTCTTGGCTTCAAAGAAACCATTATGCCGAGCTTTGTCACGATAGAGCTGATTTTGGAGCAGCCTAGTAGAATACAGAAGGGAAGGAGAGCAGGCAATAACTGGTTACGCTGGAAAATGCTAGTGGTTCCTAACAAGGACATCACAGCTGAACTACAGAACCTGAAAGGGGAAACGAGGCAGGCAACAGGAGACTGAAGGTGCAGGTTATGTGGGTGTCCAGGAGGAAAGAGGCTCGAGAGCCGGGGAAGCCTATCGGCAAATTTGGGAGCAAGAAAACTGCCCGTTGCTTCTCACAGGAACAAGCTGTTCTGTGCATCCCTTGGAAACAAACTGGGCTAGGCCTTAAAAATATGCTGGACTCTGTCATCAGCTGTTTTTCCCCAGGGTTATAATAAAGAACCTCAATACTAGTTAAGTGCTCAAGCCAAAAAGCCATACTCATCTGTGTACTCACAAATTTATAACATAAGGCACCGCTGGCAAGCGATGCCTTATTTTGCCCATATGAGAGCTTCCAACCTAAGCTGTGTTTTCAGTAGGGCAGATTTAGACATGAATGCTTAAATTACATTTATTGTGAAAATTGGTTGAGAATAGTGTTGGGATGACCCTAGATTGCCATATCCTAACTCCACCTCCTGAACGGAGCAGATACTGATACACATTACCTGCACAGATACAGATAATGGTAAGCATTATTGTTATAGGCCCAATACATGAACCAGGACAGACAAACAAGCAGTGGAAATTTATAAACCAGAGGGGGAATGATATTCCCACGCAGAGAAGTTCTGTGTCATTTTGCTCTCAATATAGTTTCAAATTCTCTGCCATAAATACTACAGGCATTTCTCTCATTTCATATAGTTCAACTTCTCAAGGTGCTCCCTTTACTTTTATTTATTCTGTGCAGATCACAATGATACAACTTCTGCAATCCTGAGAATTTCTACTACTTCTAATGTAATTCCTTAATTTAAAGATAGGGAATCTCTCTAGAAATGGCAGACTATTGCAAAATTTCTAATTTTCTAACTGTATACATCCTATATATAAACCTGTTCAATTTCTTCTTGGTGTGAGAAAAAGCACTCTATTTTTAAGTATGCATAAGATATTGTGATGACAGCTGAAATCCTGTGTTTATCTGATTGAATGGCATGTGTTGGCAGATAGTAAATCTGAAATTAAACCATATTCTATCATCCTGCCAGTCATTGACTATTTTATCTAACATCCTCAGCTAAAATAACTCAAAATTAGGTATGGAAAGTAACCTTTGTCCTCACTGTTCCTGTTCCAGCTACAATATGCAAAGATTTAATCCAAGTGACTTCAAACCTGCCTTGCCTGTTGGCTCACAAAAGCTCAGCAGGACTTTTGGGATGCGCACTTATGAAAGACACTGTGTTAGTCAAAGAGGAAATCTCTCCTCTCATGTGGTTGGGAAACGCCAACCTGATTAGATGTTTCATGCTCCCCCTTTACAGAGGGGAGGGAGTACCCCCCCGGGACTCCCCCGAGCGTGCCCAGGGAGCCCCCAGCACCTTTTGTAGGTGCCTGGCTCCTCCACAGCTGGCCAAGCACCGCTCAACTGCAGCAGAAGTTTAAAGGAGCTGCAAGTTGAAGGTATTAAAGCTCATCCTTGATTGACAGCTCTTTTATAGAGACCAATATTAAAATCAGCCATCCCCTGTCAGAGCCTGATTAAATTCTGCTCGCTTCACAGCTATGAATAGGTGGATCAAAGAACCCCAAAATTAAGAGCGCTGCAACACAGGAAGAAGGGAGTTAAATTGCATGAGCCATTCACTTAGTAAGCAGCTTCACAGCCCAAGGCTGCAAGTACATTGATTATTTTTTTTTTTTTCTGTAATATTTTTTTTTTCTTGGGCCCTGCTCTCCTTGCCAGGCTCCATTTAATTTTGAGGGGGATCCTTGCCTGGTGGTTTTGTTAGCTGCACTGGATAAGGATCAGTAAACTTCTGGGGCTCTGTGTGGATCCCAGGGCTGAGGCTGCTTTGTGGAGGAATGGACCCAGAGTCAGTCATTAAAGCCAGGATTTTACAAGGATACAGCCCAATCTCCTGAAGTGAAAACCCCTCTGCTGGGTATAACAGCACCGTTGGTCTTAATAGCAGCAGTATTTATCTTAATACGAAGAAGATAGCAAAAATATTTCCTCCTGCTTTTTGTTCAGTGGGGTTTTGGTGGGTCTGTCAGTTGGTTTTTCCGCAGTGAATTGGAGAGCACTTTGCATTTAGTGTGTTTTAACTTTACTGGTGGGTGAATGCACTTTGGGTTAGTTCTAGACCATATTCTAATGGTGTAGGAGAGCCCCCTGGGCAGCTGGGGCAGGAGGGTGCTCAGGGACCCGCACCGTCACAGCCAGCACAGAAAAGATGAAAAGCTGCTGAGGGTCCCACAAACCAGAGGGCAAAACTGGGAGCTGCACCCCTGGGTGGCAGCCCAACTCCACCAGCACACAGCCACCCCCAGCTCCACCACCACACAGCCAGAGACAGCTCTACCCACAGAAGGCAAACACAGCAAGAAGACGGACGCACACCACCTGGAGAAATGACCACAAGCCTCACCACATCCAAAGCCACAATACAAGAAGAGTCTGCTAGTGCTTTCCAGCAACTTGACACTCTTTTTTATGGATTCTTTGAGAAGGGAAAAAGCCCTGCCTCCCCAGCAAACTAAGAGTACACACCATGTTCCCTAAAGGATCCTTCCCTCTGCTGCAGCAGGTGTCTGCGCAAGTCTGTCCAAGCAGCCTCTGATACAGCAGGAGTTTATACTCTCCAGCTGTACCTATATACATTTTAGGATTGAAAATGTCTCTGGGTTTTACCTCAGCTCTTTTGCTGTGGCCTCTGGCAGGTTCTCCGATTCCTCTGCCTTAATTTCCCTGTCTGCTTCGGGGACAGCAATACTTAGTTGTGCACTTAAGCAATCCACAGGCCACCCCAAATGTTGTCATGCCTGTAGCTGTATGTATAGCCAGGTGCCAAGCTGTATATATCAGGCACAGATCTGAAGCAGCAAACTGATCAAAAGACATTCTAGACTATTTTACCTCATGAGTGTTCCCATGTCATTGCCACCTTACGTCCTAACAAAATAACAACTTGCAACAAAAATAAATCCAACTGCATTTCAGCACTCCTGAGTACTTCATGCGTATCCCCAGCACGAAGACACTTACCCAGCAGGCAGTAACTGCTTTTTATTATATGCGACAACAAGTTTCATCAGAATTTACATCTTACCAGAAAATACACAATAGGAAAAACAATGCTAACGTGTAAAAGAGATTTCCCGATCCCAAATCAAATTAATGGTAACAAACAACAAAGAGAATGAAGCAGTTTTCTGCTCTGCATACGTGTAACGAATCCCTTTTATGAAACACCCTTGCCTGATCCCACCACGACCTATTGTCTTAAGGTGATGGTGAACACTAGAAGCTTGCTGTAACATTTTTAATTTATCAAACATTCTGTGGACTTCATCCAAAATTCAGTGAAGCCAAACGGAGGCTTTTTATTGACTTCAGCGTGCTTGGATCGGCGCCTATACTCTGTAATGCCAGAAATAACATTTGCCTCCTTACGAATTAAAATTCTTCTGATATTCAAATTTCATTACTCTAAATTTTCAGATACTTCCTCAAACACATCCTTAACTGTCACAGTTCAGAGCTGTCGGTCCCCATTAAGTCTCCTTGACTACAGGGCCTGTAAGGAAGAGGTCTTGAACCTTCAACAGTGCCACAATCCCATGTTTTCCCCTTGCTTGGGGGGCTGCTGGGGCAGCCCTGTTGGGGATTGTTGTCTCGCCTGACAAGACTTCCTTTGCAGAGACCAGAGGGAACAAAGCCACCTAAGTTAGGTTTCCCAGGCATGCTCTCGTGGAGTCCAAATCTCAGTTGTGGGAAGCAAAGAAAGAGGAGGTAGAGATTTTTAATGTCCCATGGGATCAGACTACAAATGTCTTAGCTGGTCCCTGCACACCGGGTAAAATTTCTTCCATTTCTGTGGCTCAGTTTGCTGCTCTGAAGTCCACATCTCTCTCTCTTGCTTATCTTTGGGGACCTCATTTTCCATCTATCTCTTTTCTGGTTTTTTTTGACAGTTCCTCCCTGCCCGGCACCGAGCTTGACGCATTGAATTGGCTACACGCAGAGGTACACTTCAAAGAGACCAACATCTGTTTCTGCCCCCTTAAAGCACTGGTAAATGATGCTCTTGATGCTGACAGTTTCCCCTTCAGCTTACCCTCCGCCCGGTCTGATCCTCCCGTAATCCTATTGCAACCAACTAACAGATGGAAATACCAGCTTTGCAAAATAACACAGGCATCTAACCCATCCCTCGCAGGAGCTGAGATCCGCTTTGCCAGAGGCACTGCCTTTCCTGAGCACCATGCACATCTGGCCAGCTGTCCAGATAGCAGTCTGCCTGACCAAAAAAGAAAGAGTTGAGAGAATTGCAATCCCACCTGGAAATGAGCAGTGGTCAAGGCCAGAAGTTTTCACACACTCCTTCGAAAGGTGAATGCTTCAGGCCCTATAAAAACTACTCAATTCACAGCGCTGTAATTAAAATTCAGCCTCCTGGTATTATTACTAATTTCACAGAAACCATTAAAGCATAGAGCCTAGCTGACTGTCTGCTCCTTTCTGCATGACATCATGGTCTGTAATTGCAGAATTACTCTCAAAAAGAACTTCAGTCAAGTATTTATGGCAAATACAAAGCTTCGGCGCCGCTTCCATCCTCATAACAAGATTTAAGTGGGGCAGAGGTGCCAGACTGGTGATACGCTGAATTTGACAACCAACGAACTGTGTGATGATGTTCACAAAGCAATTCACCTAGCCTTAAGATCTTTACACCTGGCCCAGCTTCAAATCCACTGCAGACCTGAGCCAAAACACAGCCCCCTCATTTACTCGAACTTGCGGCTACCCAAATGAGCCCAGCTCCAGGAACCAGGCAGTCTCTAGATCATCCATCAGTCCCACTGGTGGGGGAAGAGAGATGTACTCTCTCAGGACAAAGGCTCCTTGATTTTCATGGATTTGAGTTTTGAGAGTCTTGGAATCCAAAGCAAAGATCTAAATAAAAATTCACGTTGTTGTAAAGCTCCTGCAAGTAACAGTATTAATGGAGCGTTGTGGTATCACATCAAGAGCAAATACCCATTGAGGACCAGCTGTGAGGAAGCAACTCTTACTTAAACCATCATACTACTTAGGCAGTCATTGAAAGAAAAATAATACAAACCACATGACTTATAAAATGATTTATGCCTTTCACAAATAGAGTGGAATGTTTTCTATGGTGGTCTTACTGAAGTTAAAAACCAGAAAGTTATTATTAGTGCTTTAATGTCCTACTTCAAGATGGAAAACATACTTTGCTTAGAGTGAAAGATAATTAAAAGTCCAACGGCAATTTAAAGAAAAAGCAGACCCAAACACAACAAAACCCCACCAGAATTTTATGACAAGTTTAAAATATTGACATAAACAACGTTCCAAAGGAGCAGTACCTTTGCCGCAATCCCTGCCTCTAAAACAAAAGTAGCAACACACTTAGCAACGAGACTCAAGATAAAATTAAAACACAGTCAGAACACCTCTCCCTGCTTACTGCTCCTGTTCCTACAGCTCTGCTCGTGTTTACCAGATGAGGGCAAATTACTCCCTGTATCACTTGGGTACCAGAAGCACCACTGCAGATATCACTATGGCACAAGCCTATCCCCATATTACCATATTTTCTATTTTTCCATATTTTCCAGTGGAGAAACACTACAGTTCTTCTGACACTTCTGACAGATCTTCGTCTCCAGGTGGAGAACTGATGTGCCCAAGGTGACAGAGAATAAGAGTAGCAGAACTAAGCCAGGACCCTGAGATTTTTTCCTCCTGTTCTCTCTCAAAAAAAGATGCTACATGAAAAAAAATAAAATCCTATCAATGGTCACAGGGAGAGTTCACAAGCTTCACTGCACACCACCCATCTTCCTCTGGCAAAGCTTTTCAATGTATCCATGCATTGGAAGAATCAATAATGATAACTCTTTTTCTCCCCAATACATTGGCTCTTTTTTAAAGGTTACTTATTCTCCTTGAGAAGAATTCACTTTGTGCTTTCGATCCCCTTTTAATACAGTGTATTATTCAACGACAGGTAGAGCTTTCCCTTTTGGACCTGGCAATGCTTTGGGCTGAGCTGTTACTTTTATTGTATGAACAGAGCACCTGCCAGACAAGCAGAGTGTCTGTCCTAAAGATGCAATCCAGATCTAAAATAAGAAAATATGGCAACATTTTCTGAGGAATTTACAAATGGTCAGCAAGAAAATTGTACGTGTCCCGGTTACTTATATACTGCATAATTATATGATAAATAAGACATGATAGTCCCGTAGGGCTAATATAGGACTAGAAAATAACCAGGTTTTAATAGTCCATATGTGGTATTTTGCTCAACGACTAAAAAGTTTTTCAGTTTCCTAAAGGTGAAAAAATCCGTAAAATCAGTCTAGGATTTAAGGGCAGCGTCTCAGTATATTTCTTTTGATGGTCACTAAAACTTGTCAGGAAAGGGGCAAAAGAGTAGTTTAAAAATGCATTTGTTTTTACCAAGATATCCATCAATCTGCACAATTCACTTTTATGCCACACAAACACGATGACATAAAGCCCATTCATCTTTTCCAGCTTAATACCCACTGTCCTTTGAAGATACATGTTTGGAATATCTGAAGGCGACCTCCATTTTTCACAGTTACCAGTCATAGGGCAGCTGACACAGCCCAGATAATCCTGTATTCAGCGAAACCGGGGGGAATGAATGGATTCTGATGAACGTAATTTGCTATCTCAGTGACAAATGGCAAATGCGCAGAGAGGGTACGCATGCAAATATAACTGCGTTGAATAAGGGCTTGTGAAGGATAGTACTCTGAAAATATCTGATAGGCAGTTTTACAACAACCCTGCGGTTCTGAGGAGATAAATCATCAGCTTACTTAAAGTTATCATTACAGTCTCATTGTGGAGCTCCGCTGAATAGGATGGTATTATGGCCTACAATCAAGTGGGGTGTTGTAATCCCACAGGCCAACTTTTTGCACCACATTTTACCTTACAACATGCATTTTTCAGTATGTTTTTAGCACAATTTGGACTTAAATACCCCAAAGTTCTCAACGATTACGAGCGTCCTAAGCTAGTTTGGGCATCCAACCCGCAGTAGATTAATTCCCAGAAGATGCCATGTTCCACAAACACCAAAAGCTCTTTGCTGGATCCCCTGAGCCTGGGGTGTCACTTCAGAAATTTCTTGTATTCCTGATGTTTACACCAGTTTTGCTGTACTAGCATGCAGTACCTACCAATATAATTTCGACTCCTTCCCAGGGCCAGCAGGAGAATCAGCACTACCCGCTCAGAGTCCACCACTCAAGAAAAAACCAAATATGCTTGAAAACAAAAGTGTAATCCCCTCCTGTGCCATCATTTTTGTGCCTGCTGCAAGATTCTGAAACTAAAACAACTCCAGGTTTTAAAACCACACAGACAGACCAAACGATGGCTCGTCCTACCCTTCAGGCAGGTGCTAGTAATTCAGGTGTGGATGCTAGAGCCAGTGCAAGGAGGAGAAAAAGCTGCCCGAGGCTGGGAACCAGCAGGGAGAGCAATAGGGATTCGTGCCCTGGAAAACAAAGCCCCCTCCTGTGTGCTGCCTAGGCAGGGGACAGCAGTGACTTCCAGGGACTATGAGAAGTCACTGGGTCCCTGAGCAGTGGGAACCACGTGCCCATCAGTCCCCAAAAGCTTTGCCTCCCTCATTCTACTTGTGGCAGGGGTAGGTCCCTCAGCAGAGGACCTGCTGCCACAAGAACAGAAGCACGCTGGCATCTTGCGGCAAGGACAGAAACATTTATCTATATATATATTATATAGATATATAATTCTCTGTTCTTTATTCAAAGGAGAACGCAGGCAGAGATAATGCTGGTGTGGAGAGTTAATAATTACTCCCCATTGAGGGGACTAAAACTGCTGTAGTGGAAGCAAAAGGAAGGGGTCACGTACCTGCTACCAGGTTATAAGGTAACAATATATACACAGAGTTAGCAAAATTCTTATTCAAAAAGTTTGTTGTACATAAAAAAGAGCCCTTCCAAAAAAAAATTGCTTTCCCAATAATATAGGCCACATCACATAACTTGAAGCAGCTCCGAAACCATTGCTTGTACTAAAACCTGGACTGAATCTCATTTATGTAAATGTTACCTTATCTCTCTCTTTGAAGAAAATGTTTTATGATTGACTTATCTGTCATTTATAGATCAAATTAAACTCATTAATGCAAGCTATTAAAGACCATTCTTAAAGGACAAAGGCTGATTTTCTCAAATACTGTATGTCTCTCATTCTAATGTTAGCTATAATCTTTTTTTGCCATCAGAAAAAGACAGAACCAGACAGAAAAGGAAGCTATTAAATTTCCAGTCCTGCTAGAAAAAAACCCCACTTTTATTCCCAGGATGCTCACTCCCGTGTCTTCCAAAAAAGGAGGTCAGCTCAGGATCATTTGCTTACTGTGTGTCAGACAGATGCCAGGTAAAGTAAATGTAATTTAAAATAAAATATGTCTATTTTTCTACTTCCTACATGAAAGTTCTTTCTTCTTTTTGTAGGAAGTAACTTCTTACAGTCACAATTACACCCTATTCATCCCTAAGACAGGTAGGGACAACAAAATAACGTGTTTTTCTTAAATAAGAATGACTGTAAAGTGATGAGTTATTTTCCCAAGATTTCACAATGGTTGATTCCCACACTCCTGAAAGAAACCAAGTCAGGAGTTTGTATGATCTAAATGCAACCTCTGCGTGTTTCTTGCTACTCAGGAGGGAGATAAGGAGGAACAATGAGCAGCGAGACAAGAAAATTTGATATAAAATACTTATTCCCCAAGAACTCAAGAACTTGAGCCAGCACCTGGGTCAGCTTGGGGAACGGCTGCACTTTCGGAGCCTGGTTTTGGGAGAGCATTTGCACCTGTGAGAGCCTGGGACCAGTAAGGAAAATCTATGCTTGAGACTAGACGTGGTTATAGATTTGGCATGTGAGCTCGATCTGTGATTCAGCCCAAATGTCCTCATGTGAAAGGTCATTAAACCAGCTTGATACAATTGACGAATATCTTCCACGGAGAATATTGCAACTTTAATATCGGTTGTTTAGGGGAAAAAAAAAAAAATCCACTGGGATATAAATGTCAACTGTACGCCAACATTTTTCACAAGGATTGGGAGGGGGAAAAAGAAATTAATCCCTAAGGGATCACTTTTAAATTAATTAAAATAGATGGTAATAGGCTGACAGTTTGATGTTCCCGCACTTTACCAAGTTCCAGCATCTAATCCTGGGCACCCCAATTCCACAAAATCCATCTCCTGGACGGAGCTCTGTTTCCACAGCTGGAATGTTAATGATGGTTCTTAGTGGTTTCTGACTTCTACCAGTGGTGTTATTTCTGTGGCAGATCACGGCACACAAGCCCCAGAGGCGAGTTAGCGCAGATTTATGTTTTATTAGGAAGGACAAGAAGATGCTTTATTTATGGCACATTGCTATCCACGGATAACCTTCACTCTATCTATCTGCTCATCGTAAGACAAAAAGCATCTAAATTACTACGGAGTTGCTCAAATACAATTGAGAACATTAGCACAATTTGTATGAGCTGCTCAAATGCATTGATGCATATAAAAGTTTCCAAAACCACGTATTGTCAAAATGTCAAAGCTAAATGCACAAAAATGTAACTTACTTTATGCCATCAATTAACTAATGTTTGCACAGCACTTTGAAAATGTAAAAGCACTTTGAACACTGAGAGCTAAGCAGTATTATTTTTACTCATGTGGACTCACTGTATGAATCATACATAATAATCACCTCTTGTGGAAAGTATTTTTGGTCCACAGCCAAAATCTAACCGAAGATTTGGCACTTCTGTTCAGTAAAGCATCGGTAAATGGGTCTGTTCAGTTTTCAGCTGGAAAATTTCTGCAACACATTCATTACAGAGTTCCTCACAATATATACCAGGTATAAGGTGCCTTTCACAGCTTTGTAATTAACACTGTACAGCAAGAGAGCAAATGTTTTATTGTATTCTCCTCATTCGCCCATTCGAGAATAGTGGCTCCCTACTGTTAGCTGTGACTCCACTCCTTCTCTTTGATCTGCACAAGATGCAAGAGGCTTAATGGATAAAACACAGGACAGGGATTCCCTTTCACCTTTGTGAGAGCTGTAGCTCTCAAATTATTTTGTGATCTCCTGGTGAAAAGCATTACAGAACAACTAGATAGTATCATCATTATCTAACCCCACTCTATGATTTCTTTCCCTCTAATCACCCTCTGTCTAGGGGTTTTTTTCCCCCTCTTACCCTTTATGACTGAAGAGATGCCACCACCATGAGTTTTCCTTCCCAAGGGAGAGTGCAGAGAGCTTCCACAAGGTCACACTTTATACTAGTGCATTTGTTGCACCAGCCTTGAAAAAGATATGGTTGGCTATCCCACCTTTGACAAAATTCCTTCTCTGTGATCCTGTTCATGGGGGAAATCTAAGTCTAAAACAACCAGAAAACAACAGAACTTCACCACTCCCCCGTTCTGATTAGTTAACAAGAACGGTGACGACTTACAGCTGGCCCGATTACCACCTGCAGTCAGGTCAGCCCCAGGTTTCCGGAGGTTTTGGCTTCCTGGCTGACCTGCTGGTGATATGCTCCATCATTGTTATAACTCTCAAATCAGGAGATATTTTATGCATGTCTCGTATTTATTTAAACACACATCTATCCATAATATAAATTAGTCTGTGTGGGATTAACCTAGCCAAGAATTTATCTTCTACAAATCTGTCCGGATGTTCAGAAATAAAGAGTTTTAAAGAAACTTGTCTGTAATACACTCCACCCATCTCCTATTAAGAACTACCCTAATATACCCTTGATAGCTGATAAGTATATTTATTCAGTATTGGGTTTTTATTCTTGAACTAATGGGAGAACGAAAAACAACAGTGGGAAATATCTGATGCAGTTAACATTGATCTATAAAGCTCTGAACTATTTTCTCCACTTGAAATAGGGAAACTAATTTAGAGATTTTTAAAAAGAAAGAAAGGATATTAAAACCAACTGACTTTGAACAGATGAAACATTTTACAGTGTAAGTTTACAAACCACTCCGAGACAGCTCTGCTGCATATCTTATCCATAAGGTAAACACGGTGGGATCACATACTGGTCCCCAGCACCATGTGGCCACGCAGGACCAGTGCTCAGTCTGGCACAGCTGCCAAGCTGGGCTCCGGGGGGGCCTCTATCACAAGCCAGGGGGGGCTCCAAGCCTGTCGAGAGGGAGCCAAACTGCTGGAAATGCTGCTCAGTACCCGTGCTTATCCTGCTCGACTCCGTGGTGAGCTCTCGGGTCTTTCCCCCTCACAAAGCAACATCTTTATCTCATTTTGGCGAGAGAGAAAAAGGGAGAACACAGGGAGGGCAGAGGAGAGTTGGCTGCTGTGAATGGAGTAAGTCAGTGTAGCTGCCAGGGGGGGGTGTGTGTGGAGTGTGTCTACAGCAATTTACAACTGCAAAGTCCCTCATCTGGCACCTCACTTTCAGGCCGTTGCTCTCCAGGTTCAGTACTTCTTGGTGTTAAAACTCCATTTGGTATTGGTATATTCCAGGTATATACATTATTCAACAATAATAAGCTACAGACTTATGTAATACTCTCTGCTGCCTTTTAATCTGCTGTGGGTGGAGGGGGAATGAAAGAAAGAATAAAAGCACATCTCATGGAAATGTTGTAAATAAACCATTTCAATACAAGCAACCAACTCCCAAACAGACACCGATCTACCTGGCACCTCTTTTCAATAACTCCTACTGATTCCCAGCCCTCTACAATCTGCAGTGCCAAGAGGACAGCGAGTCCTTGACCTCATAGCTGGGTAATTTGGGGCATTTTTCCCCATTACATAGCCAGGACCTGACTGTGATGCCTACAGATTTGTTACTACTGACTTGGTCTGCAAATACTCATGGAGCATCTGCAAAGCTGATCTCCGAGATGGCTCCAGCTGCTTTAGCTTCTGACTCCAACCTTCAGTAGTCCCGTGTTAAAATCCACACGGCGTGTCCCCGTATTATCAAAACCAAATGATTACTTCTGTGGATCACGTAACACCTGCCCAAAGCTCCATGTTCTTGCATCTGGTAACTCACCAACAAATTCTGCTTCTGTAAGTCTAATGTACTGAGCGACAACTCGAACATGTCTAAATCTCTGAAAAGCCAAATCAATTTTCTCACGTATTTTCTGTTATAGAAATATCTGCTCCAGGGCTGTGATTTTTATGCCAAGTTTCAAAGCAGAATGACTGTATAGAGTTAAATTACAACCCTCTAAAAAGTGGATTTATAATATATATAATGGCAGTCCTATAACTATAACATTTCAAATGTGACATTCTTACAAACACCAGTTTTCAAGAGATGTTATATGATGGTTTGAACTGCCTCTTGAACCATGCCAAGATGATGCTTTCTTGAGGGAGGAAGACTTAAATTATCTTCCGATTATTGTACAGAATGGAAATGGCATCTTTCTCCTTAGAAGACAACTCTGCCTACTAATAAGAGATCCCAGGGGAGTGATAGATGTTTGAGCTCCTGTGGGACCAACGCAGTTTTCAGTTAGCACGTGCCTCATCCTGTCTGCAGAAGGGAAAACATACTGTTGCTGTAAACATCATATTTACATCCTTAACCACCCAAAACCATGACAACTTAAAAATCATCGCATTTCACAAACTAATAATTGTGGGTATCTCTCCTGCCTTGTCAGTCCTGAGCTTTTAGGAACTTGGATTGTGTTTTCACCTTGTGTTTTCCAGCTAGAAAGACTAAAAACATATTAAAAGCACACACATGCAATAGCTTAAAAAAAAAAATCTGCATCTTGTATGCCTCCAAAGCTCAGCCTTTGAGAGAACCAACAAATATTGCGAGAGTTGGCAACAACGTAGACTGCACTATCCAGTCTTCTTCAGAAGTACAGGAAAAGGAGACAACCCCTGAGGCAGAGGCATATGACCTGGTTGAAACTCCCTGATAAGATTTGCAAGGTTGCTCTGGCTCCAACCAGTTCATACTGAACTCAGCCAGGCTCCTCTGACTACAAGGGGATTTGGGTCAGGCTTTCCTTGACAGCCCTTGAACATCTCTGCCTCTGTGGATGAGAACATGGGTCACGTCCCTCCTGCCATTATCTGGCACATCCACATGGAAATTCCCTCTTTACTGTGCTGAAAAGGGAGGCAGCATTTTTTTGTGGAGCGGGTTGTTTGCTCCTGAAACATCCAAGGGGCTCCGAGGACAGGCTGAGGGAGCTGGGGTTGTTCAGCCTGGAGAAGAGGAGGCTCTGGGGAGACCTAATAGCAGCCTTCCAGTACCTGAGGGGGCTACAGGAAGGCTGGGAAGAGCCTGTTCACAAAGGCCAGCGATGACAGAAC